>CM021244.1:34547866-34587329 GCA_010577795.1 Isatis tinctoria | reverse complement strand
AGAAGTATATATAACATTCGAAAGGGGAATTGTAAGTGAAGCTACTGGTCACCAGGACACCAACTAACCCAATGTACAACAACGTATGAAAGGGATCATATGCATATATCAAGAATATAGGGTTTTTTTTTTTTTTTTTCTCTACCTCAAATATCGTTACCGATAGTTATGCAAATATCTATATATGGAGAGAGGTAATATATTGATGATAAGGTGTTGTGGGGATAATATATTGATGGCTTTGGGAAAGGAGATAGTTGTGATCTAAGACAGCACTTGCTTTGGTGGTCTCGTCTCCATGTCGGCTCTGCTTCAGAAACATATTACTTGGGAATGGTAACTCCAATTTCTTATTCATCTACACTTCATTGTGTATTTTACTGTTTTATTTTACATAAAATATTCATTTTATATTTTACTATTTCTTTCTCGCTAAATTTTCATCGACGTCCCGATTCATGCATACGCTTCTAACACAGTTACACAGAGGATGTTTGTTTTTTCTAATGTGATATTTTTTAGTAGACAAAATCATGTGATTGTAAAGGGATCTATCTACTAAGCAATGTAGTAAATGAAAAAACTTATTTTTTATTTTTTATCTTTCTCACTTCATTTTTTTATAAGAAGGTCTTTCACTTGCATGTTGTAGCATGCATGATACGATAATTACTTTTGCCAGAAAAAATGATACGATAATTGCTTGTTGGTCCTTTATAGTCTATAGACTGCTCATTGGTTGCACGGGGTATATATAGGAATTGAATGAACATTTAACTAAGCAAATCAAAACTTTTTAAAAGTTTATTTGGTTCATTTAACTTATAAGTTTATTTAAAAAAATATTTACTGTGACCGTGTATATAGACAGTGCCTAATTCCTAAAAATGCAATTCAATTGCAGTACATACAAAACATATATTATACGAAATAAATGCGGGATAAACATTAGGCGATAAAGTTTGAATGGCTATTATAATAATTATAGTGCAGGTAAAGTATTTATTTAATTTTAACTAATTTTATTTAATATCTGATATGATTGAAATTTTTTTTTGAAAATACTAGTTTAATTATTTATTAAATAATTTATAAAAAATCAATTATTTTTTACATTTAAAAAAAAAAAACACTTATCATATCTAAAACATTGTAAAACATTACATTTTCAAATATAGGTTTTGATTTTTCTTCATGCATATACACTGTTTCAGTACGCATGCAATTTGCTAATTACTATTTTTTTTATAAAGGATACAATCTGCATCGCACTTAATTTTTTGCGTTTTTTGTTGAATGGGAATATGAAAGCGAGTTAGAAAACCGGTTAAAACCATATCATATGTGTTTATCATTCAAAATCTTAAGTTGCATATAAATTGAGTAATTCTGCCGGAAAAAAAAACTATTTTTTCTTTATTTTGTAAGAAAACTAAAAAAAATTTTGGTATAATCTTTTTGATTTTATATGTAAATGCATAACTACATTTTGTTTAAATCGAACTATATAAAATACTAATTCGATGAAAATTTTCTCAAATAGATATCTGAAAACCAACAAAGCATATGTATATAGAAAACTGTATATATTTATATATATAGCAACATTCTTATTACATATACATAACAATGATCTTTTCTTAGAGTGCAATAAGTTATAGGTCTTCATCTCACACCGGTGACTAGAACATATTGAATCTCGTTGTCAGTATTCCAACTTGCGATCTTAAAGTTTTTCTCCTTTTAGATGGCCAACTAATCACCAGTTAAGTTACCGATGCTATATTATAGTGCAAGTAATATCTTGATTACTAGTTTTTGAGCTGTTTGCTTATTGCAAGATCGAACATTGTGAAAGTGGGTCAAACACCGTGGGTTTGAAACTATTGTGTTGGTCGCAGTGTGTGTGAACTCGAAGATCTTTGAATGAAAGTCCAAGCTATGTTGACACACAGTTTACTTTTGACATAATTAATTATAAATTAGAGAATATTTTAACATGAGATGTTCCCAAGATAGCACGAGTGTGAATGTTTTGTGGTTGCACTTTGCAATTGCATCAGTACGTTCTTTCAAACCGTCTCTTGTCTTCTGTTTCTTCGTTGTTCTCTCTTCTCCAAACATTTTTATCTATCTATGCACCACACTATATATTAATACAAGTTAATTATATAGACATGCATGTGTGTATATGTGTACATGTGTGATTTGCATAAGCATAAGTGTGATAGTTACCATCATATATTCATATTAGTCAAACTTATGATTAATTCTCGTGCAAAACACACATCCACAATTTCCCAGCAGCTTCTGAGGATATAGAAGATGTTTGTGCGTCTTGTCCATTGTACTGATTAAGAAATGAAAGTATCTCCTAAAGATGAAACATTCCCTTGGTTCCTTACATTACATGAGTAATTTTTGAAGGGAAAAAGAGTATCAATTATTCAATTATCGCTTTTTCATGTTGTCTTATATTACTACATTTAAGGATTTGCAACAAATTCTAACTTAATAATCTTATTGATAGATTTCTTCCGTTCCGTTTTTTTTTTTTTTATATAACCATGGCCCATGGGGTGATCCAAAGATATTCTAGGCCCAAGACTAATCTTTATAAGGCCCACGAGAAATCCATGTATCCACATTTCGTTTTACTTCTTGAAATGTTTTGTATAAGATCAAGAAAACATTTTCTTGACCAAAAGATATTCTACTATTCTAGAAAATAACGAAACCAAAATTAGATGTATTAAAAGTAGAAAATCAAGTAATATGAAAAAAAAATCTCAGAAAACGAAATGGAATTAAATATGAGAAAAGCATTGTGATGTCAAAAAAATTACTCTAACATAAAATACACAACTAGATCCGGACCCGCACGTCGGCGCGCGGGATATAATTAATAATTTTGCAATTAAAAACATACATTTATTTTTATTTATAAATTCTTTTGATATTATTAAATTTATAAAACAATTTAAAACTATACTTTAAAGTTGTGGTGTGAATTCCTAAATTATTTTGTCGTACTGTGAGCGCGCGGGATATGATTTTTAAATTTTCATTTAAATACATCAATTTATGAATTTATAATTTTTGAAGATAATTATAATTTATAAACTTAATAGAAGAAAACAATAACATTGCAAATAAGTTTGAACACAATACTTTAAAGTTGTGGTGGAAATTATTTTCTGTATCTTTTTTCTTACTTGATTAGAAATTTAGAGAAAGAAAGTAATCGTAAACAAAAAGAAGTAGATAAAGAGCAAAAAAAATAAAGAATCAATATAATTAAAATATAAGTGGAAATTTAATTAAATGATATGTGGAAGTAAATTGTATAATATCAAATTTAATAAATACATCTATACTTTTGAAGCGCGGGAATGTATTTTTGATAAAATTTGGATTTAGTAGAAAGAAAATCTATACTTTTAATTTGTAATTTGCTTAATATTTTTTATTTATATATATAATAATATATTTATATATTTGAAGCTTTTTAGATGTGTTAAAAGTTTTTTCTACTATCGATGTATCATATAATTTACTATATTTTGTCCTGTTAGCGAACAACATTTCTATTTTGTTTTTCGTTATTTTAACTCATTTTACAGTGGTATAAAACTTTACATGCTTGATAATTAACCGTGCAATAAAAATCATTTCGTGAAAATATCAATTTCAACTCGTCCATCAGATTATCAAATAACGTAAATATTTAATAATTTATAATATTTAAAATTTATTAAACTAAATTTTTTTGTCTAATTCTAAATTTAAATAATTTGTGTACTAAGTTATTTTATTTACATTTACCACTTGATTTAATAATTTAACCAAACTTATGAATAGGATTTCCATTTTTCTTTTTATAGATGAATATTTATTTTAGTATTTTCACAATTAATATTATTTTTAAAATTTTTTTGAAGAAAATGAAAGATATGAACGATATTTATTTTAGATTATGTTATAATCTCAACCCGTTCAACTGAAACAAATATTAATCTGAACCCGTTAATTATATAATTGTCCCAATAATGACAAATTGTCATTAATACCACTTTCCAAGTACCACTTTTCAAAAATACACTTACCTAAATGATATTCAAAAATACAATTATTTTTAATAGACTAAAAGTCTATTATACCCTTAATGAATCTAACTAAAAAAATCATAAATCTAATTAATTAAAAAAAACCTCATCAACAGTAGCCACCGCCGTGACGGCGTGCTCTCGGCAAAGTGGTCCCCGCCGTTGTCTACATCAGCTTCTGACGGAATCATCCCTCTCATCGAAAACTCTGCGACTTTCAGTTACTAAACCACCGCCCTTCGATCTCACCTACCGCTTCTCAGTTCGTGATCGCGGATGGAAACTTCCTCCGGCATAATCGTCTTCTGAGGTTTATCCGAATGTAATAGCTGCTCTCGTCGGAGGAGCACGACTGTAAACGCTTCATTAGGTGGTCTTCTCAGTGGGATTTTCAAGGGTTCTGATAACGGAGAGTCAACGAGGCAACAGTACGCGGCAAACGTCGCCTCCGTTAATCGGCTGGAGACGGAGATTTCGGCTCTTTCGGATTCAGAGTTGCGGGGGAGGAATTGTTTCGTCAGATGCGTTAAAGCAACGAGCTCAGCAAGGAGAATCCATGGATTCACTTCTGCCTGTAATTTCTTAAACTCTTATGTTTGTGGTTTGACACCAAATTTGTGCTTCAACTGTGGAAATTATAATTGCACATTTGCTGTTGTGAGAGAAGCTTCCAGAGAGTTCTTGGACTCCGACCTTTTGTTGTGCAATTAATAGGTAACACAATCTCTGGGGACTTTCACTGTTTTAAGATTGTGGAGTTAACTCTCTGTTTTGGTTTTGATTGCAGGTGGTATGGTCCTTCATAAAGGAGAAATAGCAGAAATGCGAACTGGTGAAGGGAAAACGCTTGTAGCCATTTTACCAGCTTATTTGAATGCGTTAAATGGGAAAGGTGTTCATGTGGTTACTGTCAGTGATTATTTGGCTCGAAGAAATTGTGAATGGGTTGGTCAAGTTCCTCGGTTCCTTGGGTTGAAGGTTGCTCTAATCCAACGTCTGTCTCTTTCTCCCAACACACTTGTTTGTATCTCAAAGAGTTTGTGTTGATATTGTTAAAGGTTCATAGTTGGATTTTTCCTTGGAGCACTCTCGTGGTATGTTGGAATGTTCATCATGATTGTTGGAAGGAGAATTGACCACATTGCTTACACCATCGCTGTAAATTATTCAATACTCTCTCTTTCATGTTTTTCACTGGATTTTAACATGACTCAGATCAAAATGATTGATTCATGTGTAAAACACTTTCAGGCTATTCTTGCAAGGATCGCTGTGATTTTGGTTGTATCCAAAGGAGTTGAAGATTGGTGATAAGTCAATTATCTTGTGGTTAATCTAAAAAAGTTTTGTATCTATTTCTATAGGTTCTGTATAAATATTATATTCTTTTTTCTCTATTTTAATATTTTATAAAAGTTTATAAAATTTTATAAGGTTCTAAAAGGTACTTTATACGATTTTATAAAATTTTATAAGGGTTTATATAATTTTATAAGGTTCTAAAAGGTACCTTATACGATTTTATAAGGGTTTACAAAAATTTATAAGGTTATAAAATGTCTATATTTTTGACCTTATTATGATGTGGTCATTAGACTTTATTTATAAATATTTATAAAGCTTTCTTGAAGATAAATATTTAGTCATGCTCTGTGTTAATCTTGAAGATAAATATTGCAGGTTTCAACTACTCGTACTCGTTTATCAAGGCATGTATATGAATGGTGGTGTTTATTATAAAGCTTTGGTTGTGTCCCTGTGTTGTGTCTATTTATCTTGTGAACAAAAAAATTATAAAGCTTTATAAGTTTTTTTATAAACCTTATAAATTGCTTTATAAACTGTTACAAAATGATTTTTATAAAGCCTTGTAAACTAAATTTATAAACACTTTTAGAATAATTTTTAAAACCTTTATAAAATAAATTTATAAACCCCTATAAAATAATTTTATTAAACCTTGTAAATAGTTTCTAAAATCTTATAAATTATTATAACTCTTATAAATGATTTATAAACTCTTATAAACTCTAATAAATTATTTTATAAATCCTTACAAATTCTGTAACAAGTTGGTTTGTAGCGAATAGTTCCGGTTCTGGTGGATTCAAGACGATGATTGGGAGATTGTGGCTTGTATTGATGCTTTCTCTTGTTGCTTTTAGCTAATGTTAGCTACGTAATTTGTGATATTAGTTTGATGCAAATGAACAGCTTGTATTGTGGTTTTATAGAGTTTTATAAAGCCTTATAAAAATGGACGCTACTCTCATCAATGTTACTCGATCTAACTCTTAGACTAAATAGTTTTTTAACCCTTTATAAATATTGTTTATAAGGCTTTATAAATATTGTTTATAAGGCTTTATAAATATTGTTTATAAGGCTTTATAAACTGTTTTATGAAGCTTAATAGTTTTAGCTTTTATAAGATTTTATAAGGCTTTCTAAACAGTTTTATGAAGCTTAATAGTTCTAGCTTTTATAAGATTTTATAAGGCTTATGTTTTTAAGATAAATAAATAGGTTTGTAAGACTAAAAATGAACTCTTTTGAAATGCAAAATTGAAAAAGTGTATCATAGTGATAACAAATTATTTATAAGTGTTTATAAAACCATTTATAACGATTTAAAATCACTTATAAGGCTTTATAAATCCTTATAAATGATTTTATAAACCCTTATAAATAATTTATTATCACATATAAATAATTTATAAATCCTTTCAAATGATTCATAATTGACTTATAAGATGGTTTATAAATCCTTCATAAATCATCTTAGAAAAAAACAGCTGGATAACCACCCATGAGCAAAGACATAACCCATATAAAAATCGACAACTTCGAGTCATAGATCTAAGATTCTATTAAGAAGAAGAGAAAACACCATTCCCTTCGCAAGCTATTAGCCTTTCTTATGTGAACCAAGATCCATTTCAATACGCCTAATTCCTTCCTTGAGCTCTGGTATGAAATCGGACTTGCCTTTGAGTTAAGCGTCGTCTCTTTGTTGGCTAATAAAACTGAGAGATGCTTGAGACACGAAAGGTATTCAGACGTTATGTCAGGAGAATCTTTTAGCTGAGTTCCACAACCAAACTACCTAAAACCCTGTAAAATGATATATTACCCCTTATTATAAGACTCTATAAACTGTTTTATAAACCTTTATAAGAAAATATTTAACATTTTTAAACCTTTTATAACATTTTAAATATTGAAGACTAGATTTTACAAATCTTCTTATCGCTTTATAAACCCTTATAAAACTTTTTAGAACATCTTAACACATTAAAAACTAGATTTTACAAATATTTTGAAAACTTTTTAAAGCCTTATAAAATGAAGTTTATAAACGCTTATAATTATTTTATAAACCCTTATAAATGTAAGGTTTATGATCTAGTTTATAAGATTTTATAAACATGTTATAAAGTTTGTCAATGTTTGAGAAGGCTTTATAAAAGTTTCCAAAGTTTTATAAAGTTTTGTAAATCTTTTTGTAATAAACGATCTTTTACCATCATTACAACTATTTCATCAGGGACTAATTGTCCATTCTCCATATATTCTTTTGACAATCTTCCATTTTCACTCCCAGAAACGATTTCAGCTCTCAGCAAATCACCAGCAGAGATATGCGGCAAACCATACTGCAAAAAGATAGTAGTTTATGTAAATAATTAAACATCATGAAACAAGCAGGAAGTCTTCCACGGAAACAGAACCTAGAAAGAGTAAGAGAAAATTATTAGGAAGTTTAACTGAAACACCCGTATTTTTTTCATCAGGAGGACGATTTTCTTTACCTGTTCGAGAACTTAAGCTGCTAATAGAGCTAAAATCGAAGATAAGATTGTTAAACTCTATTACACCCAATGAAGAAGAAGAAGAAGAATACACTGTTTTGTGAAATTCCTTTACTCTCATTGAGGGAGAAGGAGAATTAAACTAAAGTACACACGAAAATCAACAATTTTGATTTTAAGAAACCGATCCTAAGTCGATTCTAAACCATATATGAAATGTTTACAGTCTCAACTAAACACCTGATGCATTACTAAACTCTTTACCAATGTTACATCCAAATTGTGGTCACATGCAATGCAGCCCAGGTTCAATGACAAAATGGATCACACTGTGTTCAAACTGATCGTGAAATTTGATTGCAATATAGAAGACTTGTCAAAATAATTGAAATCATCGATCGTGATCCATGAGATTGTTATCAAATTGAATAAACTCAAAAAAAAGAGCAAAAATTGAGTGATGAGCTTGCATTGTGTACCTTTACTAGAAGCAGGAGCTCGTGATATCAGAATGTTTAGAGGCGGCTCCGCTTCTTCCGCAAAATCCAAAATCAATATCTCGCAAAAACAAAATTCAAAATTGGAACCACCAAATAGCGATTACCTGAAATTTGGGGGAGACGATCGTCAGAGATCTCGAAGCACGTCGGAGGAATATAGTCGGCACGGAATCGCCGGTAGAAGAGAAGGATGGCCGTGAAGGTGGAGAACGCGATGAGATTTTAAGCCGGCAAGAAGATCTATATAAAAGGAAAAGTGAGTGTTTAATTACAGGGTTATTTTTGTCATTAACCTTCAAAAAAAAGTGTAAAATTAAAAATAGTCTTTTACGGAGTGTAAACATGAATAAGTGTATCTTCAAAAGTGTATTTCTGAAATTCTCCCTTGAATAATATCAATATTGAATAATTTTTAATATTTTACTTATATTAAACTGAAAATATATCAATCTAATTTCTAATATAAAATGAATGCAGTTTCACATTTATAAAAATAAAATAAGTTAATCTGTTAGTTAAATATGTTATGTATCAAATATTCATTTCTAAACTAAAAATATATATTAAAATTTATGAAATATATCTATATATATCTATATATTACGAATCTAATATTAAAATTATTTATATATTGTCAAATCTTGTTGCATAATTTATTTTCCATAATATCTAAAATCCAATATTTTTAAAAGGAAGTTTACATTTTGTTTGATTTAAAAAGATATCATCAGATTTAGTTTTGATTTATTTTTGATTTAAATTTTAAGCATAATTAGTAGGGCTGGGCAAATTTCCCGAACCCGAAACCCGAACCCGGTTCCGACCCGGAAAAATCGGTTCGGTACGAGTATGTGTTATAGTGAAATAACCGAATGGTACTTATGAGCCAGATCCAATGGGTTTCGGGTTTATCCGAACCGAACCCGATATCCAAAGGGGTTAACCGAAGTTATTGAGTAAGGAGGACTCTGCAGAAATTTTCTTGAGTGTATATACGGGACTTAAGATTTTCTTTCTCAAATTTTTTTTTCCAAAACGATAGTTTTGGATCTTTGATCTTCGAGGATTTTAGAAACTAGAAAGATCAGATCATCACAAATTTTGATCTCTAATCTCCCAAATTATGTTATATACTCAAGATTTTCGCTCTATTATTAAAAAATAACTGAATCCGAACCGAACCCAAACCGAATCCGTATGGGGTTTGGGTTTTTAGCTTACAACCCGAACCGACCCGAACCAGGCATAATCCGAACCGAACCCGACCCGATTTCTCGAAATAACCTAATGGGACCTCTAAGCCTAAACCCGAAAACCCGAAAATCCGAATTATCCAAACCGAATGGGACCGGGTTACCCGGACATCCAGCCCTAATAATTAGTAACATAATTAATAGCTAATGAATAGGTCCAAGGTCCAAACAACCTTTTTAAATAGATGTATCCTTCCTTAATATTATGTCTATTCCACTTCTATAGCATTAGTAACTTCACTAATTAAATAACTAACAAAAACTTCCGTTTGTTATCACATGATCAATGAGCATTAAAAATAATTCCAATTAATTCACTAAACATCTTAACAGTCAATTATTAAATTTCTACTGGTTAGGATATGTAAAACTAATAAAAAATTTGGTTCAGTATTTTCATAAACACCTTTTTTTCCCCTAAGTTCTAGATTTTAAGAGATTAATGGAGTATCAAAAGCTTATTAACGAATAAGAAATAGAAAATTGTTGGATCGTATTCTTGAAGTTCGACTCTCAACAAAATTGAAGTAATTCAATATCATTAGTGGTTGTCGAAAATCCTCTTCTCAAGATTTTATCATGAAAACTTTTATTGATTTACCAAAGTTGAAAATTTATATAGCCATAAACAAATACACAATCTAATAACACATGACAGACCCTACCACGAAGATCTCGTAAAGCCCAAACGGATTGGGCCTGTGACCCAATTATATATTTTCTCGGAGGAGAGGAGCAGATAAACGTTTTTAAATTCTCCCGGCGACTTCGCCGACGACTATCAACGGCCGATGAACATATGGAATGTGAGTAAAGCCAAGCTTCTTCTTCCTCTGCTACCCAAACTCCATCGCTCACTCTATTCTCACTCTCAGCGTCGAACTCGTTCCCTTCCTCATCACAGAGACAAACCCATCAACTGGAACTCCACGCACAGCTTCGTTCTCCACAACCATCTTCTTTCAATTCTCGAAAAATGCGAATCCTTGTTCCACCTGAAGCAGATTCAGGCTCAGATGATCATCACCGGCTTGCTTCTGGATGCGTTTGCGTCAAGCCGACTAATTGCCTTCTGCGCCTTGTCGGAATCTCGGTATCTCGATTACTGTGTGAAGATTCTGAGAAATGTTGAGAACCCTAACGCATTCTCTTGGAACGTAACCATTAGAGGATTCTCCGAGAGCGAGAACCCTAAAGAAGCGGTTTTTATCTACAAGGAGATGCTTAGAGAGGGTGGTGAGTCACGACCGGATCGTTTCACTTTCCCTGTTTTATTCAAGGTTTGTGCTGATCTTTCGTTGAGTAGATTAGGTCATATGATTCTTGGCCATGTTCTTAAGCTGAGATTGGAACTGGTTACTCATGTGCATAATGCTTCGATTCACATGTTTGCTTCTTGTGGTGAGATGGAAAATGCGAGGAAGGTGTTCGATGAAAGTCCTGTGAGAGATTTGGTTTCTTGGAATGTGTTGATTAATGGGTATAAGAAGATTGGTCAGGCGGAGATGGCGATAGAGGTTTATAAGAAAATGGAATCTGAAGGAGTTAAGCCTGATGATGTGACAATGATTGGGTTGGTTTCTTCGTGTGCAGTGTTGGGAGATTTGAATCTTGGGAAAGAGTTTTATAGATACATAAAGGCAAATAGATTGAGAATGACTACTCCTCTTGCAAATGCTCTGATGGATATGTTCTCGAAATGCGGAGATATTCACGAGGCACGAAGAATATTTGATAATTTGGAAAAGAGAACAATTGTGTCGTGGACTACGATGATTTCAGGGTATGCTAGATGTGGTTTGCTCGATGTTTCTAGGAAGCTTTTCGATGATATTGAAGAGAAAGATGTTGTGTTGTGGAATGCTATGATCGGTGGATCAGTCCATGCCAAGCGTGCTCAAGACGCTTTGGCATTGTTCCAAGAGATGCAAACAAGCAGCACAAAGCCTGATGAAATCACCATGATTCATTGCCTCTCTGCGTGTTCTCAGCTTGGTGCTCTTGATGTAGGAGTTTGGATCCATCGTTACATCGAGAAACATAATCTTAGTCTCAATGTTGCGCTAGGAACGTCATTGCTCGACATGTATGCCAAATGTGGTAACATCTCAGAAGCTCGCAGTGTTTTCCATGGAATGCAAACGAGAAACTCACTTACATACACATCCATAATCGGTGGCTTGGCTCTTCACGGAGATGCATCCGCTGCAATATCATACTTCAACGAAATGATTGATGCAGGGATAGCCCCAGATGAGATAACTTTCATAGGGTTGTTGTCAGCTTGTTGCCACGCAGGAATGATTCAAACCGGCCGTGATTATTTCTCTCAGATGAAGTCCAGATTCAATCTTAATCCTCAGTTGAAACATTACTCTGTTATGGTAGACCTTCTAGGAAGAGCCGGGCTACTCGAAGAAGCAGAGAAGCTCATGGAAAGTATGCCAATGGAGGCAGATGCTGCGGTTTGGGGAGCTTTATTCTTTGGTTGCAAGATGCACGGTAATGTTGCGATGGGAGAGAAAGCGGCTAAGAAGCTTCTAGAACTTGATCCCGGTGATAGCGGGATCTATGTGTTGTTGGATAAAATGTATGGAGAGGCTAATATGTGGGAAGATGCAAAGACAGCGAGGAGGATGATGAATGAGAGAGGCGTAGAGAAGATTCCGGGTTGCAGTTCTATTGAGGTTAATGGAGTTTACTTTGAATTCATTGTTAGGGATAAATCGAGACCGGAATCTGACAAGATCTATGATTGCTTACATTGTCTTGAAAGACATATGGGGAGTGTGTACTTTCGAGCCACCGTAGTTCCTGACATGACATTACTTTGAATGAAACAGCTAAAAAGCTTGTTGAGAGAAACTGCTAAAAGCTTATGCGTCTTCATGAGTGATGTCTAATGTTACATAATACACATATGGGTTATTCATTAGAAAAAGAATCAAGGCGACGTGAAGTCTCTGTTGGGAGGAGAGACATCTACAGAGATTTTTTGGTAGGAGTTAATGAGTCCTTTGATTGGGAGGCTTGGATGAGAAATCGCACTGTTAAAGTTGCAGTCACCAAGGAAAAGACAAAGAAACCGATGATCTTCACCATGGAGAGCCACTGAAGTAGCTTGAAGCTGCCGTATACGAGGAGACAGAACCAAGTTAACACCACCTGTTTCCAGACGGTTTCGTAAAAGAGAGATGGTTAGATTTAGCAACAATTTTCACTAATCTAATAGTGTTTTAATGTCTCTTACGATCAATGGTTTAATTGGCCGGCCGATTTGGTGAACGTCCAAGTCGCTGAACACATCATTTGTAAAGTAGTTTTCAAGTTGAGCATCCTGCGTTTACAAAAAAGAAAAGTAACGAGATGAGAGACCAAATGTAAAATATTGATGATGAGGGTTTGATTTGGTTGTTAAACCTTGGCGACGTATTGATCTTGGCACCATTGTGCAATGCCCTTTGAGGATTCTGGCAATTCGTTCATTCGGTAACGTCTCATCTCCAAATTCACCTTCAAAGAAAGAGAAACAGAGAGCTTTCTTCTTGTAAATTAGGAGTATATCTATGTAACAGACACATTAAAGAAATCTTTTGTAACCTCAGATGATTGGCCACTGAACATCCTAAGCAATGTTGGTGTAGACTGGTTCTTATGAACTGTATATGTGCAGTCATAAATCGCAGGAACAAACGAGCGCATGTGAGTAACCGCTGAAACAAATCCCTGATTTTGCAAACTATGTAAGTAAATCCAAGTGAAGTGAAAGCTACTCATAATAAACATGAAAGAACAAAAAGAAGATTTAGTAGAAAGAACTCACCTTTGTACGAGGAATCAAGACATTGCGAGGAGATGGTAAGCCTTTTAGAGATGCGTAATTTTTAGCAGCTTCAAGTTTCTTTTGAGTGAATCGAGTTCCTTCGACGAAAAGAGCCAACCAGAACGTTGTAGGAAAGTCCTTAAGTTGATTTACACCTGCCTGCATGAATCTAGATGTTAGATTCAGTTACATAAATTATATAAACAGTTTAAAGCTGAAGAGGGCAAGTCTTAACCTTGAGGATATTCTCATCCTTGGCCCAATTTTTTTCCAAGAAGATGTATTCTGAAAACCACATTGACCAACCTATGATCTGTAATGAGTAACAGTGTTTCAGTAAAATATGACAGATTGACAGTAAACCTAAACGAGAGCTTTTGAGTATGGCTATGTGATGGAGGGTAAGAACAGAGTTTCAGCTCAATCTAGGGATTTCAGAGAAATCTCTAGAGACCTGCTTCTTGAAGAAGATGAAGTTAATCAAATCTAACTCAAGGAACGTAAGCAATAGCTTGTTTATTAATTCTCAAAATCTGAATACAAAGCTTGAAGCCTCAAAACTATAAATAAAGCTCTTATGCCGTCATGGTCTAGGGTTTTCCAAATCAAAACAGAACTTAAAAGGTAATTATCTAAATCTATAATAAGTAAATAAGGAAATCTAGAATAAGGAAATAAGAACTTGAGCAAAAAGGAATCGTTAAAGTTGTTGGTAATAGCCGTTAGATGCTGCTGCATCAGGACTCCCGGGGTAGGAGATTCGTCCTCGAATCGGAAACAGAATCAGCAGGGAGAAAACGAGACAGGTACTTGACATTGAAGACGTCGGAGGTGGTGATACGAAGGAAGGCGGAGACGATACGCATTGTCGTTGATGCGTTCCAGAACCTCGAGGGGACCAATCTTCTTGGCTTTGAGTTTGTTGTAGGCATGAGATGGCATACGATCACGAGTAAGGACAGCCAAACAAGATCACCAATTTCAAAGACCAGACGACGGCGATGCGAATCAGCGGCAGCCTTATACTTTATCACGGATGCTTCAAATTTTCCTTAGTTTTTTTGTGCGTGTCAAGGACACTATCAATGAAAGTCTCAGCATTTCCATGTAAGCGCTTGCGATCTGGAAGGCAAGAGAGGTCAGGTGGTCCACGTGGGATGATGCCATAGATAACCTGAAATAGGCTATAGCCAGAGCTTCGGTTCACGGCATGATTGTGGGCGAACTCTGCTTGTGGAGTTTAGAGTCCCATGTCTTGATTGAAGTTCCCACTAAACAACGTAATAGATTCCCCAAAGAGCGATTTGTAACTTCAGTTTGACCATCAGTCTGTGGATGATAAGCGGAGCTCATATCGAGACTTGTGTCCAGAAGTTTCCACAAAGAACGCCAAAAATGGCCAAGAAAACGTGAGTCACGGTCTGAAACGATGGACAAAGGCAATCCATGTAAGCGATAGATCTCTCGAAAAACAATGTTGCTACTTGAACCGCGTCTGTTGTACGTTTGCAGGGAATGAAGTGAACCATTTTAGAGAAACGGTCAACAACCACAAAGATGGAATCAAAGCCTTTTTGTGTACGTGGGAGTCCCATGACGAAGTCCATACTAATATCAGTCCACGGCTGAGTCGGAATCGGTAAGGCAGATATAAACCAGCATTAGAGGCTTGACCTTTAGAAGTTTGGCAAATGACACAACGCTCAACGAAGCGTTCAACATCGCGGCGTAAGCAGGGCCAAAAATACGAAGATGAGACCAAGTGTAGAGTACGATCACGTCCAACATGCCCTTCATTATGAAGTTCTTTGATGAGCTGGAGACGGAGACTACAATCAGGGATACAAAGTCGATTATCCCGAAATAAGAACCCATCGTGAATAGAATATGGCACCGCTACTCCATGACCCAATGAAGCCCAAATTGGACCAAAGAAAGGATCTGTGGGATAGAGATCCACAAAGCCACTGAACCCGGGTACAGAAACATGAAGAACGGAAAGTAAAGAATGGCGTCTACTCAAAGCATCTGCAACACGATTACTAATTCCCGACGTGTGTTTTAATCACAAAAGTGAATTGCTGGAGATATGACATCCAAGAAGCATGACGAGACGAAATTTTTCTTGGGTACCGAGGTGCTTCAAAGCATCATGGTCTGTGTAAAGCACGAATCCTTGTGGAACAAATAGTGACGCCAATGTTTGATTGCTTGGACAATGGCATAGAACTCGATATCGTAGGTGCTGTAACGGAAACGTGCACCCGAGATCTTCTCACTAAAGAATGCAATAGGACGATTACGTTGACTTAAAACCGCGCCAATGCCTGTTTTAGAAGCATCACAATGTAACTCAAAGACCAAGGCGAAGTCGGGGAGAGCTAAGATCGGAGCTGAACTTAACTTGTCTTTGACGGTATTGAATGCGGTTGTTGCAGCAGGCGTCCAAACAAAGGAACCGTCACGAATACAGTCTGTAAGCGGAGCCATAATAGCACTAAAATGTGGGACAAAGCGACGGTAGAAAGAGGCGAGGCCATGGAAGCTTCGAGCTTCAGAGATGGTTTTAGGCTGCGGCCATGATTGTATGGCGGAAACCTTTTCGGGGTCAACTGCAAGACCTGTAGCTGAAACGATATAACCCAAAAAGTGGACTTGTGGAGACCCAAACGAACACTTTTTCGAAGCGGCAAAAAGTTTTTCACGACGCAAGACGAGAAGAACTTCACGCAAGTGCTGTATATGGTCTTCTAGTGATAAACTGAAGATCAAAATGTCATCGAAGTACACCACCACGAATTTGCCAATAAAAGGCCGAAGAGCTTGATTCATAACACGCATGAAAGTGCTAGGCGCATTGGATAATCCAAAGGCATAACAGCCATTCGAAAGACCTTCGCGAGTTTTAAAAGCCGTCTTCCATTCATCACCTTCGCGAATACGAATTTGATGATAACCGCTTTTTAGATCCAGTTTAGAGAAAATACGAGCAGCCCCAATTTGATCAAGGAGATCATCTAACCGAGGGATGGGAAATCGATAACGAACAGTTATCTTGTTAATGGCGCGACTATCCACACACATACGCCAAGAGCCATCTTTCTTCGGAACTAACAATGCAGGTACGGCGCACGGGCTCATGCTCTCCCGTAAATAGCCTTTAGAGACTAATTCTTCTACCTGCTACGTAGTGCTCTTCATGTTCGGAGGGGCTCATGCGATAATGCGGACGATTCGGAAGAGAAGCATCTGGCATTAAATCAATGTGATGCTGAATATCACGCAGCGGTGGCAATCCGGGAGGTAGATCAGTAGGAAAAACATCAGAGAATTCAAGGAGAATATCAGAGAATTCCGGTCGATCTTGGTTCTCAGCAGACGTAGGAGTAGGTGTGGCGAGAAGAATGAAAACGAGGCCTTCTTCACGCATTGCATTTTCAAACGGAGCCTTATGCATCAAAAGGAGTGGGGTTGTTGGTGGGGGCAGAGGTTGTGGCACAGAGGGCTTTAAAGTAAAGCTTCGATTGTTGAACTGGAAGCTGTAAGTGTTAAGGAACCCATCATGTTGAACCTTGCGATCAAATTCCCACGGACGACCCAAAAGTAAGTGACATGCGTCCATCGGAGCCACGTCACAATAAAGTTGATCATGATACGCATCACCAATTGAGAAGGTAACCAAAGCGCGACGCGTAACATGTAATTCATTATTTTTTGAATCCATGCAACGTGATACGGTGAGGATGCGCTTCGTCTTTGAGGTCCAACTTTTTGACTGCATCTTCTGCAATCATGTTTTCACTGCTGCCAGAGTCAATGATGAAGTTGCAAACCTTGCCATTAATTGTACAACGTGATTGAAAAATGCGTGACGCTGTGGTTTGTCATCGGGACGACGAGGTGTTAAACAAGTCCGACGGAACATCAGTGAGACACCTGTATCTGCTAGCAATTCTTCTGGAGGTTCATCTATCTCATTGTTATCCTCAATTTCAACATCACGACCGGAAACATCAAGTAAAAGCCCCGGCGATTACGTGTGGGACATCCTGATTGTCGATGACCTGGTTCACCACAAGAGAAACAACGAAGAGTACCAGTCCGAGTGGTGCGATTTGTGTCAAGCGGAACAAGCGCTGTTTCTGGTTGGGTAGTCCAATCTCGGTAGAAGCAGAAGGAAAGCTCGCGACAGAAGGATTGCGAGGTTGTCGTGATGAGCTCCAAGTAGAGAAATTAGTTTTAGTTTGAGCTTCGACCGTCAAAGCTTGTTGATGAGCTTCCGAGATGGTAGGCGGATGAAACAAATTCAGTGTGTGTTGAATTGTTGCGTAATCCACCGATGAAACGAGCCACAAGCTGACTCTCTGAATCTTGGAGATCAATTCGATTCAGGAGTAAGAAAAATTCAGAGGCATAATCCTCCACCGAACGGCTTCCTTGTCTTAAATTTTGTAGTCGCTGGAACAATAGCTGATCATAGTTGTAAGGCAAAAAGGTGTTGCGCAGATGTTTCTTCAGTTTATCCCATGAGACAATCTTTGATTTACCCAAACGAGCACGAGACGCTTTAGTTTGGCTCCACCAAGCTGCTGCTCTGTTACGGAAAAACGTTCCAAAGGGACGTGTTTGAATTCCAAAATTTCTTCAACTGTAGCGATCCAGTCAAGTAACTCCTCTGCAGTTTGTCCACCATGAAACTCAGGAATTTCGGTTTTGAAACTTCGTTCCCAACGCCAATCTTCGTTGTGCGGCAGAACACGGTTTACGCCGAGAACCGCAAAGGGGTTTTCTTCACCGTCGGAGTTGTCAGCTTGTTCCTCTCGTTGTTCGTGTTGATTCACCGGAGCATTAGGTTGTGCTTGTCGAGCCGTTAATGCTTGCATAGCCGTTGCAAGCTGGTTCATCTGCTCTTGGAGATGCACCAAAGTTTGTCGCGTGAGTTCTGCTTCCGTAGGTTGCGGATCACGGCGAGGTCTGGCCATGGTGAATTAACGGGCTTTTGCTCTGATACCAACCTGATGGAGGGTAAGAACAGAGTTTCAGCTCAATCTAGGGATTTCAGAGAAATCTCTAGAGACCTGCTTCTTGAAGAAGATGAAGTTAATCAAATCTAACTCAAGGAACGTAAGCAATAGCTTGTTTATTAATTCTCAAAATCTGAATACAAAGCTTGAAGCCTCAAAACTATAAATAAAGCTCTTATGCCGTCATGGTCTAGGGTTTTCCAAATCAAAACAGAACTTAAAAGGTAATTATCTAAATCTATAATAAGTAAATAAGGAAATCTAGAATAGGAAATAAGAACTTGAGCAAAAGGAAATCGTTAAAGTTGTTGGTAATAGCCGTTAAGATGCTGCTGCATCACTATGGAATCAATGAGAAACAAACTCACTGGAAAATACTTTGCGTCTTTACTTGTGATCGCTAAAGCGCTTCCAAGACAACCTACGCGCTGTCATCGTAATGATATACGATCAGAGATAGAGACAGAGATTCTCTAAAGTTGAAAAGAATCAAGAAGTTCTTGTTTCAAGACCTGAGCTATGACCCATCCGATGAGCCAGTCGATGTCACTTCGATGGTTGCATAAGACAAGTGCATGTTCTTTACCTGAAGATGTTGTAATAGTCATGAACATACATCATAATATCCTAATTTTTCTGAGACTTAATAAGAAGTTGAATTACATAAACATCCTACCAATTAGTTCAAGAGTCTCTGCGTCAGCATACAAATTGACCTGCAGTATCAACACATCACAATCACTACATTATCACGAAAAGAACAGATAAAGAAACTGAAACGAATCACCAAACCTTTATACAAGCCCACCAATCAACGAGCCATATGAGCTGCAACCAAAGTAACTCTGCCACACTTGTGTTGATTCTTCTATACAAACTTCTTGAGACAGGACGAACAAAGATGAATAACACAAGCTGTGTTCGGAAAGGAACCAAATGTATCAAGCAGTCTCTTCAATGGAGAAAACAATTAAAATTAAAAGGAAAGATTTCTTATGGAATCCGAGTTTTGAAATACATAAAAGTGAATGACCTGAATGAGATTGATGATGAGGCCTGACACCAAGAAGAGCGAACCAACAGGGATAACGACAGAAGCCGCAAAGATCGCCATGCCTGAGAATGAGAAGAAACACAAAGCAAGCAAGAAGAAGAAGATGACAAGATTTTATAATCTTTTGGGGAGTGGTGGAGTTAGAGTATAGTTAATTGTTTGAGTGTAAGAGTATAGTTCATCGTTTGAACAACGTTGCTTACTTCGTAGAGAAACTACTATGTTTTAGTTGGGAAACACGTGCAGCATGTGCATTTGTGAATTGGCACAAAATTGCTGTAGGGGTGTAAATCAGACCCCAATAATTAAGATTCATTAAATCATAAACCAAAGGTTCAAAACTAAGTGAAGAATATAACAAAAGTGAAAGGCTCATATCATACTTTTGTGGAGCAAAACTCAAATCGGCAATTGTAAAAATAGTTTAATACTCATTTTGTGAGGTTGCTAGCGTAATTTATACATACATTTTACAGGATTCTTGAGTGAATAAGACTGAATGATTAAAGTAGACATACGCATCTAATGTATTATCACACAAATAAAACGGTTAAACATGAGTAAAGGAACAATGCAACATGAAATCTAAATAAGCTCTTCTCCTAGGCAGAAATAAGCTGTTCTTGTAGAGGTCTCTTGGCAGGAGTTGAACGTTGTGACTCAGACGATTGAATAAGTACTTGCATTGTTATAGTTGCAATCACCAAGATGATCACTAGCAAACAAATGATCTCCCACGAGGCCACCATGGAGAGCCATTGAAGTAGCTTGAAACCACCGTATATAAGAAGACACAACCAAACTATGACCACCTGTTTTCCAACAACATTACCAACAGGTTTCTTTCATAAGAGAATCAATTTTAATAGCATTTTGCAGTAATCCGATGTGTCATGTTTCTTACGATCAATGGTTTGATTGGCCGGTTGATTTGGTGAACGTCTAAGTCGCTGAACACGTCTTTTGCAAAGTATTTCTCAAGTTGAGCATCCTGATTTCAAAAGTAAGCAATAAGCAATGTAGAGAGAGACAAATGAGTTTTAGTGATGAGTAGAATATTGTTGGTGAACCTTGGTGATGAATAGATCTTGGCACCATTGTGCAATACCATCATCGGTTTCTGGCAACTCGCTCATTTTGTGACGTCTCATCTGCAAATTCAACTTCAAGAAAGAAGAAACAAAGAGTTTCTGATAAGTGGTGGCATAGATTCTTTTTTTTTTCCTTTATGTGAGACACATTAGAATCTTTTGTAACCTCAGATGATTGTCCACTGAACATCCTAAGCAGAGTTGGTGTAGGCTGATTGTTACGAACGGTTAAGGTACAGTCATAAATCGCAGGTACAAATGATCGAATTTGAGACACCGCCGAAACAAATCCCTGATGTTGCATATTCCATGTAAATCCAAGAGAACTAAAAGCTAACAATAACCTGAATGAAGCAAATATGTTTTGGTGAAACTCTCACCTTCGTACGAGGAATCAAGACATTTCGAGGAGATGGTAAGCTTCTGATGGAGGCGTAATCTTGAGCAGCTTCAAGCTTCTCCTGAGTGAAACGAGTTCCTTCAACGAAAAGAGCCAACCAGAATGTCATAGGAAAGTCCTCAAGCCGCTTAAAACCTGCCTGCAAGAATTAAGAACAAAACTGATGTTTCAAGCACATCATAAAACAGAGTCAAATTTAAAGTCAAGAGAGAAACAGAGCAAAAATAACTTTGAGGGTCTTCTCATCTTTAGCCCAGCTTCTTTCCAAGAAAATGTAATCCGAAAACCACATCGACCAACCTATGATCTGTTAAAGACTTGTAACGTTTCAGCAAAATATCATTTAAAACAAGAAGATTAAACGAAGACTCACTGGAAGGTACTTGGCTTCTTTTTTCATGATAGCTTGAGAGCTTCCAAGACAACCTGCATGCTGTGATATATCATCATCAATAGTATTCAATCAGAAACATAGATTTTCCCCAAATTTGATTTTGTTTCAGACAAAGATAGAAGCACCTGAGCCATGACCCATCCAATAAGCCAATCAATGTCACTTCTATGATTGGATAAAACAAGTGCATGTTCTTTCCCTGAAAATTTTACATCAAGAACGAGAATCATTAGTTTCGAATACTTATCACTTATGTCGCATAAACTCTTAAATCCCTTACCAAGTAACTCTAGAGTCTCGGCATCAGCGTATAAATTAACCTGTAGCAACAACACAATGTCACATATCAGACCGGGCATTTGTGTGTAGACCACAAATAAGATTACATGAAATCACAAACCTTTATACAAGCCCACCAATCAATCAGCCATATAAGCTGCAACCAAAGCAATTCCACAACGTTTTTGTTGATTTTTCTATATAAGCTTCTCGAGAATGGACGAACAATGATGAAGAATACAAGCTGGAAACAAAAACAAAGAAAATGTACCCCAAAACCATTAATTGGAGGAAATATCAATTTTAATAGCCATCCAAAGAAACAAACATGGATAAAGACAAGGTTAAACAAAAATGAATAACCTGAATGAGATTGACGATGAGGCCTGAGGCCAAGAAGAGGACACCAACAGGGATAAAGACAAGAGCCGCAGGGATCGCCATGTCTGAGATAGAGAGAAGGAACACAAAGTCACAGAAGAAGATTTAAATTTGTTGGCAAAAACACAATCTTTTTTTCCTTTTTTACTTAGATTCCTTTTGGAGAATTATAGAAAAGAGAATTAAGGAAGATCATTGTTGTTTCGATGCAAGAGCGTTTTTCAAGCGCCATTTTTAGCCCTTCAAGCTGTTCTCTCTCTTAACATATTTTAGTTGACGAACACATGGAGACATGTGCGCATGTAATCTCTCGCAGGAACAAGAATAAATTGCAATTAGAAATAACAAAAATTGTGTATGTTTTTCTTAAAATACTATTAGTTATCTCCCCCGATCTACGTTTCTTGACCTCTAGCAACATTTTCTTCTCGAGGTTTCAACTCTTCAATAGCTTCTTCAGACTACTAAACCATTTCCATGCTTCACGCGTTGACAAGCTTTTCTTCTACACTGGTTTCTCCTGCCTCAGCCTCGACAGCTGTCGTTACTGGCATCGTCATGATTTTGACAGGTTTCCCGAGTTTGGTTTTGTCTTCCATAGCTGCGAGTTGAAGGGCTTTTGCACAAACAGGGAAACACTGATCGTCCCATGACTCCAGGATTACGCCTGACCCGATGCAGGTGGTTCCCTCGTAGAACGCTGCAAACTGTCCAGCAGCTAGACCTTGGTCGTCTTCATCTAGGTGTACAACCGCAACATCTCCTTCTGCTTCCATTTCAAAGCTGCAGCTGTAGAAACCAGGCCCATGCCGGACCTATAAACTCAACTTATCAGTGCCAAGTTGCCATCGTGTGTAGAAAGTAATCGATCACATTCTTTATACCTTGCAACGGAGCTGGCTAACATTGCCTGAAGGTTTCCCACTAAGCCATCTTAAAGAGCCAACACGGAAAATCCGCCTTCTCTTGTCGATTGAGTAGTAATTTCTTGAGACAAACACGACGTTGTTCTTGGTGTCCTTTTCAACGACATACCTTCACAGAGATATGGAGAGAATGATCTCACAGACGAAGTAAAATATCTAAAACATAAACTACACTCAGCATGTGGTGAAAAAGTTAAGCAAACAATGCTTTCTCAACATTATTGAAGGATTCATATTCAGAACCAGAAGTTGCTTTTAATTTTTCATATGAGTCAATTGCTGGAATCACAAACAATGATAGAAACAGATACGTTTTCATACATACGTTAAAAAACATACATACCAGGGTCCACCGGGTAAACGCAAGCCTTGGCGCTGTCCAATTGTGTAAAACCAAAATCCCCGATGGTTACCAAGAAAGTCCCCAGTTTCAGCTTCCAATATGATTCCTTCCATCTCTCCTATGTGTCTTCCGACAAAATCACTGAACTTTATCTATTACAGAAAACCATATTCATATGTTTCAGAATTGCACTAGGTAACCTGTCACAAACCAGAAGAAGAGACTAGAAAGAATACCTTCCCAAGGAAACATATTCCTTGCGAATCCTTTCTGTCTTTATTTGGCAAATCAAATTCCGAGGCTAGTTTGCGAACTTCCCCCTGTGCATTAGATTACAACGGCAGACACCAGAGGTATTGGACTAAAATCTTTCACATCTTTGCAAATATAGAAATTCCTCGAGTACCTTCTTTACGCAACCAAGTGGGAAAAGCAGTCGTTTAAGCTGAGTTTGAGAGAGATGTGAGAGGAAGTAGGTCTGGTCCTTCACCTTACAAACAGAAAAAAAAAAAAAAATACAAACTTTAAATGGTGCGAAGTACTGAAAACCAAAGCAATATGTACCTTAGAAGCATTCATAGCCTACGCCAATAGGTACAATGCAAACATTAAACCTAACAAGTGGAGAGTATTCTCTTTGATACAGCAATGACACGCAGATCAGAATAAAAGTCGAAAGTAATCAACTGAAGTAAGTACCATATCTTGCGAGATTTCCAAAACAGATGATGAATCATTTTGATCAGCAGGAGGATGGACAACTTTAGCATAATGACCTGAAGCTATATAGTCATACTTCATATCACTGATTGCATCCATGAATGCACCTGAAAATATAAGTTCAATCTATAGTTGATTAGTCTAAATAGCAGAGACAAAGAAGCAGTGTATACACTTCAACTGAGAGCAGAAGTCTTTTCATGAGCCAAAAAAACTTGTTTTTACAAACTATATAGCAGAAGAGCTTACCAAACTTAATCCTAGTATTGCATAGAACATCCGGATTAGGTGTACGTCCACAACGGTACTCCTCAATAATGTACGAAACCTGATTCATTGTCGCAAATCCAATAAGAAACACTTACGCACCTTAAAAAGAAGCACCGGAGAAAAGAACTTACCACTCTTTCCCAATATTCATCTGTTAGATGCACAACCTCCAAAGGTACATCAACCTGGAAAATGGCAACACTAGAAGCAGTAAACATAAAGTATGAACCTTTTCAGACAAGCAAAAATCTAAAATTCTTGAAGATAACCACAGGGTTTAAGGTTTATCTACCTGCTCGCAGACATGCTTTGCATACTTCAAATCGTCTTCCCAGGGGCACTGATTCCAGAAATTCTCAAAGCCTTCCTACATAACATAGAGAACATCTCAAACCCATATCCTAGGCAGAGCCAAAACTACAAAAGTTAACCAATGTGCTACTTCAGACAAGTCACAAACAAACTTCGATGTTCACTTCAGTCTAACGCTGAATTAGAAGAAACACAAAGTGAATAAGAGAGACATGAGATGAAGAAGCACAGAAACACACACCTGGAACCAGATTTTGAGGTAGAAAGCGGTACAGGAATGACCAGCGGCGTGGAGGAGGCGGAGGGCGACGCTGCTATCGACGCCGCCACTGAGGAGGACGGCGACGCGAAGAGGCTTCTCAGGCATGGAACATGAGAGGTACTGGTCAGCGAGAAACGCATGGCGATTATAGTTACGGCGGGAGGAAAGGAGAGGCGTAATCAGATGAGGAGACTGAAGGTGAGAGGATAAGGGCAAAACGCGGAAGTAGACTGAGAGAGAAGAAGAAAGGGGAAGAGGACGAAACAGCGACGGTGACGAAGAGAGTAAGGGCTTCACAACCGCCGACAACATCGGAGTTCGATGAATTCAAGCCGGAGGTTTTGTTGTCTCACAAAAAGGCAGTTCCGTTTATCTGCATTCTATAAAATTAATGTTCAGATAATTTTACTTTTTGTGTTCCAATGGTAGAACCAATTAGAGGTTCTATAAAAACATTATTGCTATAAAAACATTATTGTACAAATCATAAAAAACTTTCAAAGATGAAGCTTTCAATTAAATCTTGCAGAAGGTGGACTTGAATCCACTTGGAGATGAACAAAACTCTTGTTGATTGTACTAGACGTAGAGAATAGCAATAATGATTAGACCAAACATAGCATTTGCTGCCACTAAACGTACATTGGTTCTGAAATAAACCAAATTGCATCATCTCTCAATTACAAAATCCACAGTTTTACAATGCCGATGTCATGATAAGCACTATGTGCCTAAAACATAGACCATATCAAAAAAAAAAAATCCCATATAGCAATGATTAAGAACTTAAAGCAAAGAGAGATATTAGTGAATCTCCATAGAATGCCAAATACAAGTAGATGAAAGTTACCTCAAAATTGCAGGCCACAAATATAATTGGCTAACGTTTACTGAAACTGTTTTCTATTTCAGAAAAAATACGAGGCAAGATCCTGGGCCATACACATGAGCAATGAGTCCTATATGTATTGTACTAGCTGCGAAACTATAAATCTACAACAGATATTAAAGCTAACACTGACAAATTCACAAGGATTTGATCATACCTGCGGCCTGCGGGTGATATTGACCTGTGTATGATCATATGGATCATTCATTAGCAAACAACCAACGTCAATTATAAAAGCTCAAACCTCAAATACAGCGGATGTAGCTGAACTCCTGCAACATTCACAACTAGTCGTTTACTTTACTTGTCTTATTGGCCAACCAAGTACACCATTTATCACAATTGGATTCTTATTGTTGCTAACTATTATCAACAGAATCAGCAGCTAAAATATACAATTAACCCTAATCAGTTAGAAACCATTCAAAGGCCCCAAAAACAATCTTACGAAGCGTGCGAATTGAATCAAACTCAAGTTGAATCCGAAAAACAGCATAAAGACAGAGTGAGAGAGAGACACCGGCGGATGTAAAGAACAGAAGCTTCAAAGTTCTTTGTCGGAGATGACGGACAACAGACGGAGACGACGTACGGAAGCTTCAGAGGCGGACGTGAAGAAGAGGAGATGAAGGAAGCCGCAGAGTCACGAAGAAAAAATTCGATCTCACCGAGATCAGAAAGAGAGAGAAAGTGAGGAAGTATATATATATTTTTTTTAGCTTTCAAAAGCTGACGAAAAGAAAGTCGCCACGTAAGTGTTCTGATCAGTTCTAAGGCCATCATTATCGCAGGGATCTTAGGGGATTCTTAGATATTTTTTGGCACAAAAATAAATACAAAATGAGTTATAAAACTAGATCCGCTTCTTGTTTAAGAAGTTTAAGAGTCGTATCTTATTCTACACGTGTCAACGGGAGAATAAAAAACATTGGCGGTCTCGTCTCTCTCTTCTGAGTCTTCTCTCTCAACTCTTTCGATCTCTCCCTGGCAGCAAATTATTGATTTAGATTGTAAAATGCATCGAGGGATCAAAGCGACAAGAATTTCCTTTCATCTGTTGGAAAATTTTGTGGATGGGTTTGGGAAATCATGTTATCGTCGATGCAAAATTCTTCGATTATTCGAGATTTGGAGGATGATGAGAAGACAACGATGATGATGATTGTGATGATGATGAGGTGCCTGAATTGGGGCAAAAGGGTGAGGTATTGAATTCGGATCCACCTCAATTTATTTTATTTTATTTTATTGTATATTGGTTTAGCTAAGATTTTGTTGTTTTAGTTGATTAAGTTGATGAAACTCTTCTTGGGTAGATAAGCATGTTTCCTTGATAAACTTGTCTTGAGTTTGAGTCTAGATAATAAACCTTTAAGGATCAGTTTTATTGATAAACTTGCTAGTGTATGTGTGGCAGAACCAATCAGACTATGCATCGCAAGAGTAAATCTCTTCGTTTGTGGTTTACCAGGTATGAAAGTACCACAGCTAACACCTTCTAGAGTTAGGCTACTCTCTTGCAGCAGAACATTCGATTCTTCAAAAGCAAAGATTTTTTAGGCTACGCTCCTGTTGCCCCACTTCAGGTTTATACAACCTTTTCTTTCATTTGAGACATAGATCGATATATACTTTCTGCTTTCGTATCGCTTACCTTTTCACTTTCATTGGTGCGTAACTGTAGGAAGGTATAAAGAGAACAATAGACTTATTCTCACACTTGACAGCTCAAAATAAACCCAAAAAAGAGGGTACGTATGGTTAAATATCTCTGGACTTTTTTTTTGCTTTGAGAAACACTAGTAATCATTGGTTTTCATTAGTTTAAGTTGCATGTTGCATATTGAGAAAGTGACTTTGGTGGCTTGATTGATGTTTTGCAGTTACTGATACGGTTCAATGGAAAAAGCAGACACTCATTGCAATAGTCATTCTGATTACTCTCTATCTTAACTTTGTTGCAAGGACCGGATATTCTGCCACTGATTGCAATTTTGGTAGCATCAATCATTTTGTTTGTACCAGAGAAAATGAAATTCCTCGGGAGCAAGAAGAGTGACTAACGGAGACATTCCATGTTTGAATGATCTCAACGATGCATATTTTCATCAATCATTTTGTTCTTCCGTGGCGTTGTTGGCCGCTATTGCTGCGTTGCAGTTTGGTGATTGTCGATACTGATTTTGCTTGGTTTATATTGGCAGATAACAAGGACTTGTGTGTTTTTTTCGGTTGTTTAAGGCATTTAAAGAGACAACATGTCGGGATAAGCTTCTCTTCCATTGTCGCTGGGATTGGTCTACTTGACTTGCCGTTTTATTGTCCAGCGTTCTTTTTTTGTAAAGTGTTTTTTAAGAACCTTCATCAAGTTGCACCATTGGAGGACAAAAAAATAAATATATGAAAGAAGGGTTTCTTAGTTAAAATTTAGAATTAAAATATGGGTAAGAATCGTTTGAGGGGCTTTTGCGTTGATGATGCTCTAAAAATGCTTGGCAGAGAGTCGGTTCCAACAGTTTTAATTATTTTTGTATTATTTTTCGGGTTTAGAACCCATAAACTTATGGTTAGAACTTCCCATTGGATGCCATCAGTGCTGGTCCGAAAGTACTAAAGCGCAAAAAAAAATGATGCCCCTAAACATTAAAAAAAATTAATGATATTTAAAATATATATATATAATCAAAATAATGCAAATAAGTATTGAATTACTAAACTTTTAAAATATGTATAAAACACAAAAGTATTGAAAATTTTAGAACCCAACTTTTTTTAAAAAAGTGTTTCATGTTTGTTCAAAAAGATATAGAAAACAAAAAAATATAAAGAGAACAAAAAAATATATAGAGAAAAAGAAGAAGAAGAAAAGTAAAGAAGAAAAAACTTATAAAAGGGATCAAATTGGTAAGATAGAAAATGAAAAATAATCCAATAATAAAAACTAAAAACTATTTGGGCTGGGCTGTACACAGTTTTTAAAAAAAAACTAAGGAAAAAAATCTGAAAAAAGAAGGATGGTTCGAACTTGGCAACTATAAGACAAACACTTATGTTTCTAAACCACTACACCAAAGGAAATTCACGAAATTTTGGCGCCCCTAAAATTTATATACATTTTGGCGCCTAAAGCCTTAGCTTCATGGGCTTTAGCCCAGGGCCAGGTCTGGATGCCATCTCCAACGGTAGGTTTTAGATGAGTTCTAAACAATTTGTTAATTAAAAAAAAATAGGAGAGAGAGACACCATAGTCTCTAAACAAAGAGTTTTTAGAACCAGGTTTAGAACCATTCAACACATCTGTCATAATTGGTTTAATCTTTTGTTAGATTAAAATAATAATATAAAATTTATTAGAGTCTTTTTTTTTTGTCACAAAAATTTATTAGAGCCTTATTTTAAGCATTTCACCATTGGAGATGCTCTAACTAACCGAGAATCATTTACTTTGCTAGATCTGCATGCACATTCTTTTACGTACTTGTGAAGCTCACAACAAACTTTAGTAGCATCTCTTAATAATGTCTGGAGATGGCTACAACAAAGAAACTCCTTGTGATTTTCCAAGAAAGCCTCTTTGCATCTTCCTAAGTGATTTCAGGTGACTTTTTCTTTTCTTTTTGTAAATTCTGTTTTCTCTACGTGATCAATAATAAACTTAGAAAGTTTTTGGATTTTCTTTGATGTATCAGATCAGTTTTGAAATTTGACGAGCTCTGTTTAGAGATAGCACAAATAGCTTTACCTGCACTCGCCTTAACAACTGATCATGTTGCATCTCTTGTTGACACAGCCTTCATAGGCCAAATTGGTATGAACAACAACAACCCAAAAAAAAAAAAAGAAATGAGTTTTTCATTTGCTTATTTTGTTTCAAGATGGAAATCATGGGTTTAGTCATCGGTTTCTTGTTTTGGTGACGATTTACAGGTCTTGTAGAGCTTGCTGCAGTCGGAGTATCAATTGCTTTGTTCAACCAAGTGTCAAGAATCGCTATCTTCCCACTCGTTAGCATCACAGCTTCCTTTGTAGGAGAGGAAGATGCTTGTAGTTCTCAGGAAAATACAGTCCAAGATCATAAAGAATGTATTGAAACTGGTATTAACAATACAAAGGAGGAAACTCAAGAACTGATTCCTGGAAACAGCAAAGGTACGTATATTGTCTGCAACATCATCACGATCCTCTGGTTATTTGATTTCTTGAAGCACTAAACACTAGTTTGTTTTGATCTTTCTTTCAGATTCTACATCAGATGAGCCTAAAATCAGTAGCAGTATCTTTAGTATTAGTAAATCTCCAGTCAAGAAAAGAAACATACCATCAGCTTCATCTGCTATAATCATTGGAGCCATTCTTGGCCTTCTTCAAGTTGTGCTTCTTATATCCTCAGTGAAACCTCTATTGAGTTTCATGGGAGTTAAACACATAAAGCCTAGATCTTTCAAGCTCAATATATATCTATGAGTGTTATGAGAACTGAAATCTTCTAAACATGGTCTTAATGTTTACAAGATTCTCCAATGTTGAGACCTGCTCAGAGATATTTATCTCTAAGATCACTTGGTGCACCTGCTGTTTTCTTCTGTATTCTCTGTATTAAATTGCTTCTGTTAGGATTTAGCCATATAGTTTTATATCCGCCGATCGGATGAAAGGCTGCTTTGCCCTTAATGGTTTAAAATCAATCTCTATATTCCTCTGATGATCTAGTACCCCTCCTTTCTTTTCCTTCTCTCTTTTACCCTTCACCTTGGTAAAAAAAAATTGTTTTTTAATAAAAAGTTATATCTTATTTTTATTAAGATATTTCATTTTTTGGTGTATTGGATAAATAAGTATTAATTGTTAAAAATATATTTATCAATTTGGTAATAGAAAAAGGCATTATGGTTCATTATTACCATAATTACACAAACAACACTTTACACTTCTATGAACACTTTGTTAAGACTAATCACTTTAGGAGTCCAAACACACAGAAATTGAGTTTTTAAACATGTTAATGCATAGAAACCTCTGAATTGTGAACTTAATGACTAAAAGCATATGTAAAACTAAAAATGTAATATTTTTGGTACTGTAATACTAATTAAACTTGAAAACACCGAAAAGCACAACTCTTTGTAAAATGGTATCACTAGATAACTGGGTATTACTAAGTACAATTTAGTAACGACGCACGTGTGGAATTGACGGCACACGTGTGGAATTGACGGCGCACGTGTGGAATTAACGGTGCATGTGTATTTTTTATGGGTTTCACATATTGGCCCCTCTTTTCCCTCTTTGTTTTCATCAGTTTCCCTCTTTATTTTCATCATTTTTCCTGTTTTTCACTTTTTTCCCTTTTTCCTTCCCTCCTTCCCTATTATTATTATTATTACTATTCTCTCACAAAACAAAAATCCTAATAAAAAAAATCTAGGGTTTCTCCCTACTATTCCCTCACAAAATCCAATCTATTATTCCCTCACAAAAATCTAGGGTTTGTACAAAAATGTGAAATTTTATGCGATTTAGGTTTGTGGTGAAATGTGGAATTGCATACGATTTAGGACTCCCGATAGTACTTTTTATTTAGGATCCAAATTTGATATGAAATTCAAAATTATGGATTCTGGGCAACATTTGATAATAATTGGTACCGCTACCACCATTAGATATTTGAAATGGATCCAATGGACCCTAACCGCCGTTCGAACCAGGAGAACAGGAGGCTACTTCAGAGATTAGAGTGGATCCAGTCAATGTTTAATGTTCTAGTTTTTTATAAACACAAATACATAGCATTGTTCTAGTTCTAAACACAAATACGTAGCCTGTTTCCTTTGGAATTACATTCTAAACACAGATATATTGATTTAAAACGGAACATAGTCCCCGTCAACTTGTGGTTTGCTGCCTTCGGCATGTGGAAGAAATGCTTATATTGGGGGTGATTCAAGAACCAATTCCTTTCATCATTATGAAACATCGGCTTTGTTACCTGCAATATATAGTTGTACAAATTGTTAGTTAGTGTTTCCGAGTTTAACCTAGTGTTACTGTGCTTCATAGTTCTATACTTCGTGTTACTTTGTTCTTCATAGTGAACCTAGTGTTAATTTTTAATTCCCCACATAACAAACCTAAACTCATGAAATCGATACCCAAAACCCAACACCAACTAACTTAGGGATCCCAATTTGAATTTTAAACCAAACAACAACTAACTTAATCAACCTCAACATCCATACCAAAATCCCTAAATTTCAAATTATTAAAAAAATAATTACAAACTAATTAAAACAAACTCACCGTTGCTCGGAATTGCTCGGAATTTGATAGTTGCTCGCTATCTTCCACTTCAACTGATGGATTTTCGATCCATGCTTTCATCCACGTCGGCTGGAGTCTCTTCCGCTTCGACTCGATGGGAATATCGAGTACGGGCCATCCTCTTTCAATGGGAAGAGATTCGGGGGAAGAGGGAAGAGGAAGAAGAAGTTGGGAGTTCTTGTTCTATCTGTCGCGGGAGGAAGAGGGAAGGGGAAGAGAACGGGAGAAGGGATCGATTTTTTGAAATTTCAAATCGAAAATCGGTTTGACTGAGAGAATCAAATTTTTGGGGTTTTTAGGTTTATGATTTCCGATTAAATCAAGGAGGAGATGGTTCAATGGCAAAAAATTGTAGATTTATTGATTCTTTTTTTTTTGTCAACATCAAAAGATCTAAAACAAACTAGTCAACAAAATCAAGCCAAAGCGGAGCAACTGAGTCAATGTAAACTAACTCAGAAGGATGACTCCGCACACTTCTCCCCAATTAGTCTGTCTTTTTGTTGTTCGTCCGGGGGATATACTTGATTTGAAAATCTTGCAAACGCTTTTTCCAGTGACTGAATGTTTCAGATTGATTGATTCATTGAGGACAAATATGTCTTTATGAGCGTTTTGTTATTTAAAAAAAAATAAAAAAGAGGGAAAAAAACACAGAGATATCTTGACTTCTTTTTCTATAGAAAGGGGCAATCCAGCCATTGATCCCCGCAGATCCGGAATTGAAATTGACTTTTTGTTTCAGAGACTGATGCTAATAGCATCCCCATCAGGGTTCATGACTTAGGTTCATGTCTCATCTCTCCAACAATTATATATATTTTATTAGTAGGTCCTACACAAAATTATAAACCCGCTTCATTCTGCTTCTCTACCATGGACCCCTCTCTCCACAGATTCGCCACGTGGAGAGAGGAGATTGGTCAATTTTTCATTTTTTTATTTTTTAAAAACAAATATATTTATATTAAAATATTACTTTTGTGAACCCAACCCAGTTTCACTGGTGGGGCTGCTCTAAGAAACGCTATACCTAGTTCTGGATTCGTTGCGTGTACTTAATAATCTCGATGGATTGTTTGATTTCTTCATTCAAGTTTGGTCCAAAAGATCACATAACTTGATTTCAATTTGACAAAGATACCATCAATCCGTATATCTATTAGGGTTTAGATTCTGTTAGGAATTCGGACTTGTTGAGCTCTGAAAGCTTCGTGCAATGAAGAAAAAGCTTAACATTTCAGTCAACTATGTATGATCTCTGGACTTGTGAATCCGAATCAAACCTTATTTGAGTTTTCTGTTTTGGAAGAATCGCTAAAAGTTTCATTATTTCATATGGTATTGAGAACAGAATAAGTCCGATTTTATAGCTAAAATTTGGTTTAACCATACTCGTAATCTGTCATTGATTCTCTGAGTTGCTAAAAGTTTTGTGCTTTTGACTTCTTACACAGACCTCACACAAGAGACGGTCTCTAGAAGCATAATGTCTCCACAGTTTCGGTAGAGTTTCCTGAAGCATTCCTTCTGAAATCATGATTGAGGTAAAGCGACCACACGGATCACTAGAACACTCCTTGATTCCTTTTTAATTCTCTTCAAGAACAAACACATCTTATTCCCAATCTTTGCCTTTATAGCAATCCCTCTCTCAGCGCTACACCTTTCTTTAACTCTCACCTCCTTCCGCCTTAAAAACCATGTCTTTGGTTTACAAGTCCTAGCTAACGTCGTGCACACTCGGTTTGAAGCTAGACAGATCTGGCAAGAGTCTAGAGAAGACGCTCTCCTCAAATCTCGGTATTTCGTCCCATTGTTCATTCTCTCTTGTATCGCTTCCATAACCGTCATCACATGAACTTCCTTCTCTCACTACGGCCTAAACCCGTCTCTGAAGTCAGCATTTGCTTCTGTAAAGTCTTCGTGGATGCGGGTAACAGCAACTTCCATTGTTGTGTATGGCTTGCTTCTCCTCTACTCGCCAATCCTTATGTTTTCTGTCAGCTATCTTCGGCTCCACACCCACATTCCGTTACGTAATCACGGTTCTCAGTCTTGGCATTGAGGTACTGAAGGAATTTGTACAGGTTTTTAATCTTATTAAAATAGCCCTAACAACAATTCCTAAGCCACGGATCAGTGTCAATTGAATCTACATCAGATCTCGAGTATACCTGGAGATTAAGCAGCGGAAGATGTCAGGTAATCGAGATCGGGAAGCGCCTCAAGTGCTGCGCCTCTACAGAAGTCCACACGCACACAAGCTAGATGACAGGGATGCTAGTGCCTTTGCGAACGATTCGCCTTTGGGTTGCTCTGCGTTTCTGTGACGGCCATGGACTACTAATACTCTAAAAGTCGTGCTATATCATATATATAACGACCTAAGAGAATGACCTAATCAACCGATGGACCGAATCCACGTTAATTGAGTCTTGGGCCAAAAACACGTTTTTGGCCCGATGTGGTGTCGATCGATACTCAGTATTGGTGTCGATCGACACCCTTACAGAAACCCGACATCGACGTATATCTTATATACGTTGATGATGATCATTACTCTAATGATCAAACCCAATTTATATTATCCAGTTTGCTTAGGTGTGTGACCCTATATGATCATATGATAATGGTAATGAGTTCATAACTCATAAGTTATAAGCGGCTTCTAGCAAAACATTATAACCATCCAATATCATATGATTGTCTTATCTCGACATCACGACTCTACTAGAGTAAATACAAGTATGATTTCAGGACATTCCCTTCAGTCTCCCACTTGTACTGGAATCAACTATTCCCATAATCCCTTTGTCTCTATATCTCGATCTGGCATAAGGCAAGAACTCGTGTCATCCTTAATAAACCAAACCATGTTTATCGAACTCCGATTTATACTGATAAAAGACAAACGATTGACATTCAATCCGTTTGAGCGCGGCCACGCATTTCCAGTATCAAATCTTCGATAGGCCCAGAGATATCTATCTCCCGTTATATGGGAGGGACAAATTCCATCTTGTTCCATCCCTGTTACCTACACACTTCATAATATGCCCAATCAATGCCTTTATAGTCACCAGTTACTGCTGACATTAGACAGAGTCAAAACATACCAATTCATATGTAAGAAAACATGATGAACTCAGGTCTAAGGACTATACTCTATAGTCGCAATGAGAAACTCTTATGACACTCATATAACAATCTTGTAGAGTTCTCATTAGCGGGTCATGTCCGATCATGTGTTCTCTAACACATATCTATGTGATTGACTTTAATACTCCTATTAATGACTCCATGAAACTTAGTCATCAGTCACCTCACATACTAGTCTCACGCGGTTATTAATGTCCAACTTTAATAACCTCGACTATGGACACAAATAATTTATGTCATCTATCACTTATAGAGTTTCATGATCAAATCACGTATTTGATGATCTATAAGAATGCCACAAATTACTTTTCGACAATTATTTAATAACACCATTAAATAATACTGAAACAATTTCATTAAATAAAACATAACCAAATGTATGTTTACATGAACATCAAAACATAAATGTGATAACTCCCACTAAAAACAAGATTACTGCTTAAGGAATCTAATGCCTATAGCAGCTGCATGACTCTCATGCTTCGGTCGTGGGAGTGGCTTGGTCAAAGGGTCAGCGACGTTCTCGTCTGTCGGAACTCTGCTGATCTTGACGTCACCTCTCTCAATGATATCACGAATCAGATGATATCTCCACTCAATGTGTTTGGATTTCTGGTGTGATCTGGGTTCCTTAGCCTGAGCTATGGCTCCATTGTTGTCACAAAGCAATGCCACAGGCTCAGAAATACTAGGAATCACACCAAGCTCAATAATGAACTTCCTAATCCAAACAGCCTCCTTCGCTGCTTCAGAAGCAGCGATGTATTCAGCCTCGGTTGTTGAGTCTGCCACGGTGCTCTGCTTGGAACTCTTCCAACTAACTGCACCTCCATTCAGACAGAAAACGTAACCAGATTGAGATCGGAAATCGTCTTTATCTGTCTGAAAACTAGCGTCCGTATAACCGCTCACTACAAGCTCATCACTTCCTCCGTACACCAAGAACTTATCCTTGGTATTTCTCAAATACTTCAGGATTGTCTTGACGGCAGTCCAGTGACTCTCACCGGGATCCGATTGGTATCGACTCGTCATGCTTAACGCACAAGCAACATCTGGACGAGTACAGAGCATGGCATACATGATGGATCCTATCGCAGAAGCAAAGGGAATCCTACTCATGCGCTCTCGCTCAGCAGATGTCGAAGGACACTGCTTCTTGCAGAGAGTAATGCCATGAGACATCGGAAGCAAGCCCTTCTTGGAATCATGCATGTTGAACCTGTGTAGAACCTTATCGATATAAGTGTCCTGGCACAGTCCAATCAGCCTCTTTGATCTATCTCTATAGATCCTTATTCCAAGAATATAGGCGGCTTCGCCCATGTCTTTCATCGAAAAGCAACTTCCGAGCCAGTCCTTTACTGACTGAAGTAACGGAATATCATCTCCAATGAGAAGTATGTCATCTACATACAGTACGAGAAATGCAACTGCGCTCCCACTAGTCTTCTTGTAAAAGCAAGGTTCCTCTTCGTTTCTGATGAAGTTAAACTTTTTAACTGCTTCATCAAATCGAAGGTTCCAACTCCGAGATGCTTTCTTCAATCCATAAATCTATTTGTGAAGCTTGCATACCTTCCCAGCAGCATTAGGATCAATGAAACCTAGAGGTTGTGTCATGTACACATCCTCTTCCAGAATCCCGTTAAGGAAAGCTGTTTTCACATCCATTTGCCAAATCTCATAATCATGATGAGCGGCTGTTGCTAGGAGAATCCGAATAGATTTAAGCATAGCGACTGGGGAATAGGTTTCATCATAGTCAACACCTTGAATTTGTTTGAAACCTTTTGCCACCAACCTAGCTTTATAAATCTGTACGTTCCCATCCACATCGATCTTCTTCTTGAAGACCCATTTACACTCAATGGCTTTTATACCATCAGGTAAATCACCCAAAGTCCATACTTGGTTTTGTGACATGGAACCCATTTCGGATTCAGCGGCCTTAAGCCACTTTTCGGAGTCAGGGCCCATCATTGCTTCTTCGAAAGTCACAGGTTCGTCACTATCAATGATCAAGAGATCATGACAATTAGTCACAAGAAATCCATATCTCTCGGGCTCGTGACTTTCGGATCTGCGAACTTCTGGCATCACAGGCTCTGGCTCTACAACTCTTTGTAGATCCAGCCGCTGCTCTTCCTCAATAGGTTGAGCAGGCTCCTGTGATTCTCGAACTTCTTCGAGTTGTACTTTACTCCCACTGTTATTCTTGGAAAGAAATTCTCTCTCAAGAAAAACACAGTTCTTAGCAACAAACACTTTGTTCTCAGATCGGTTGTAAAAGTAGTAAGCCTTGGTTTCCTTAGGATAACCAACGAAGTAGCACTTATCAGATTTGGGTGCAAGCTTATCAGATATCAATCGCTTGACATAAGCTTCACAACCCCAAATTTTAAGAAAAGATAAACTTGGAACTTTTCCAGTCCACATCTCATATGGCGTCTTTTCAACTGACTTTGATGGAACTCTGTTCAGCATAAACGCAGACGTTTCTAGAGCGTATCCCCAAAAGGATAATGGAAGATCTACTTGACTCATCATCGATCGGACCATATCTAATAAAGTCTGATTTCTCCTCTCAGACACACCGTTCCACTGAGGTGTTCCAGGAGGAGTGAGTTGTGAAACAATTCCACAATTACTCAGATGATCACTGAACTCTTGGCTTAAGTACTCACCTCCACGATCTGATCGAAGAGCCTTGATACTTTTGCCAAGTTGATTCTGTACTTCATTTTGGAACTCTTTGAACTTTTCAAAGGATTCCGATTTATGTCTCATTAAATAGACATAACCAAATATACTGAAGTCATCAGTAAACGTGATGAAGTACTGAAAGTTTCCTCTAGCGCTAACGCTCATTGGACCGCACACATCAGTATGTATAAGGCCCAATAAGTCACCGGCCCTTTCATTAAATTTGTTGAAAGGGGCCCTTGTCATTTTGCACAATAAGCAGGATTCACACTTTTCAAATGATTCAAAAATCAAATGAGTCTAAAAGCCCATCATTATGAAGCTTCTGAATCCTTTTCTCATTAATGTGGCCCAAACGACAATGTCAGAGAAAAGTGGGGTTCGAGTCATTGGTTCTTAACCGTTTTGTACTTATGTTATAGACAGGCATTGATTGGTTAAGAATATAAAGCCCATTCTCTAATGGAGCGCTACCACAAAATATTTCATTACGATCAAAAGAACAACACTTGTTTTTAATCGAAAAATGAAAATCTTCTAAATCCAAAACAGAAATAGATATTCTAAAACCAAGCCTGACGGCAGAGACAAATGATAAGTTCTGAAGGGAATGTCCTGAAATCAGACTTGTATTTACTCTAGTAGAGTCGTGATGTCGAGATAAGACAATCATATGATATTGGACGGTTATAATGTTTTGCTAGAAGCCGCTTATAACTTATGAGTTATGAACTCATTACCATTATCATATGATCCTATAGGGTCACACACCTAAGCAAACTGGATAATATAAGTTGGGTTTTGATCATTAGAGTAATGATTATGATCAACGTATATAAGATATACGTCGATATCGATTTTCTGTGAGGGTGTCGACCGACACCAATGGTGGGTGTCGATCGACACCTGTTCGGTCACGTCTTCTAGAAGATTGACTTTCTGTGAGGGTGTCGATCGACACCAATAGTGGGTGTCGATCGACACCTGTCGGTCAAGTCTTCTCGAGTCTTGACTTTCTGTGAGGGTGTCGATCGACACCAATGGTGGGTGTCGATCGACACCAGTCGGCAACTCCTGCCTATATATAGGATATGAGGGCTCGAGTTTGGATATATCATAAGTCGTTTGAGACACAGAAAACAGAAGTCTCTGAGACATAAAAACACAGAAACGTGGAGAAAACCCGAAGGCGAATCGTTCGCTCCGGCACTAGCATCCCGCCGTCCAGTTTGTGTGCGTGTGGACTTCTGTAGAGGCGCAGCACTTGAGGCGCTTCATATCTCGATTACCTGATTTTATTCCGCTGCAAATCTTCGGGTATGCTCGAGATTTGACATATATTCATCGTAGATTCAATTGGCACAAGATCCGTGGTTTAGGATTGTTGTTAGGGCTGTTTTAATTTGATTAAAACCTGAACAAATTCCATCAGTGGTAT
>CM021244.1:34443505-34547766 GCA_010577795.1 Isatis tinctoria | reverse complement strand
TAGATATTCTCAATCCAAGAAGGAACTTCTTCAATCGCAGTGTCGCGTAGATAGAGGTTTTCAATGCTTGAGCAATTTCTGAATTCGAATTTTTTAGGATTATCGGACGGAAAATCCAGAGAATCAGTGATGCGTGCTTCTGTTGCAACCACACTTGCATCACTGAATGACGTAAGTTCAGAGCAGTAACTAAAGTCTGCCTCCTTAAGATGTCTCAATTTAAAAATGCTTGGGGAGATGTTTTTCAAGCTCTTGCAACTACTCATATCGAGTAGATTGAGCTCAGAGATATTCTCAATCAAGAAGGAACTTCTTCAATCGCAGTGCTGCGTAGATAGAGGTTTTCAATGCTCGTTGAAATCTGAGGGAAAGTTCTCAACTGATAGCAACTAGATAGATCGAGAGAAGTGAGAGATACCAAGTTGACGTCAGTTGGAAGATTCTTGAGCCTATTGCAATATTCCATCGAGAGTACTTCCAAGTTAGACATATTCTCAATCCAAGAAGGAACTTCTTCAATCGCAGTTCTGTCTAGATTGAGCTTTTTAATGCTCGTTGAAATCTGAGGAAAACTTCTCAACCGTGAGCAACCATAGAAACAGAGTTCCTCAAGAGATTCCAAATTGACGTCTGTTGGAAGAACCTCGAGCTTTCTGCAAATACTCATATCGAGGTGTTTCAGCTTACACATATTCTCAATCCAAGAAGGAACTTCTTCAATCTCAGTGTTATATAGATCGAGCTTTGTAATGCTCGTTGAAATCTGAGGGAAACTTCTCCACCGTGTACAACCGAGATCTAGTTCCTCAAGAGATTCCAAATTGACGTCTGTTGGAAAAACCTCGAGCCTGCCGCAGAACCTCATATCCAACTTCTTCAGCTTAATGGCTTTTGAAAGATCTGGAATTTCTTTCAAGTGACCACATCTTGACAAACCCATACTCTCGAGATTTTCAAGCGCCTGAGGTAAATGTATCAATCATAAGCCCACATGATTTAGAATATAAGGACAAGGTTGTTATATAAATTCCATAGTAGATTTGAATATAGATTTTAAAATCAAATAACTGGAAAAAATGTTAATTCTGCAGTCCATTAAAATACAAAAATTCAACAAAAAATTATAACTATGCAAAAATATGTTATATGTTAATAAATCATAGTATTTTGCATATAATATTTTTATAACTTTATAACATAAATTAAATATATTATAGAATAATTTTGTCAATATAAAATTCGGGCTCGAGTTATAATCTAGTTATGTTATGTTAATTAAGAAAATAGTTATTGACATTCTTATTCTTAACTGTTATATGCCTTGAATCTAGCACGTAATACATACTGAGGCATACTACGAAACAATATAGACTTTTGCAGATCATAGGACAGGACAATTGGTGCAAACCCTATCTCAGGATAATTGAGATTGGCGCAGACACTATGGAGTTGTTGCAAACAGAGTAAAGTAGTCTGGAGGTACTATAAACTGATGTATCTTGTTTTACTTTTTTTTTTAATTATTTTGTAATTATATTTAATATCAAAAACATTAAATATTTGATTTAATATTGTTACAAATTCCAATATATAATAAAATAACAAAATTAAAATATTTTGTTATTATTACGTCATAATAATGTAGATAAAGCGTAATATATATATATATATATATTGAATAATAAATTATATAGTTATTGAATATTAATTGTTCTTTCATAAATTGCTATTATAAAAAAATTCCAACGATTTATAGAAACTTTTCCTAAGGGATGCTAAATCAATAAGCAAATGATATAGCAAAGAAGAAGAAAAACCAAAAAGGTCTCCTCCTCCTTCTCAGTATTTGAGTATTATCGAAGCATCAACAATGAATTTTTTTTTTCACGAGATTGTTAATTACCTGGACTCCTTCCCATAGCTTCTCAAGCTGGCTCCCTAACATGTAGAGTTCAACCAGATGTTCTGTGCGGAAGTTAGAAGGCATACATCTCAATGGACAATTTCTCCAAGAGAAATGAGTGAGCCCATATATATTCTCAATCCATTCTGCATCTACTATTTTTCTATTGTCATCTAGAAAGAGCTTTGAAATGTGTTTTAAAGCTGGAGGTGTCACCAAAGATTCGCAATCGCTAAGATCCAATGTCTCGAGATTTATGGCATCAGAAAGATCTGGAATTTCTTTTAAAAGCCTGGAATTATATAAGTCCATCTTCTTGAGGCTTCGAAGTGGCTGAAAACAAAGTAGGAAAAAGATAATACAAACGGTAAAAACAATTTAAACTGATTAATTAATCCTACCAAAGCAGGGGAAGGACAATAACAAAAAAACTTGTTGGCAACTAATTAAGTAACAAAACCTAAAAAAAAAGGAAACATAGTATGACTCTTCCGGCCTTGTGCTTCCTCCATATATATTCGTTAATTGAAAAGAATGATAAAGTACTAACAAGTTTTTGGTCTAAATGGAAACCTAATCAAATCCTATTGAAGACAAATAAATAAAACTTAAAAATACGTACCGGATATACTTCATTATGAGTTCCTTCCCACAGCTTCTCCAGCCTACTATTCCACATTATGAGTTCAACTAGACATTCTGCCCTAAAAGTAGAAGGTAGATATTTCCCTAGATACCCCTCCCAATGTAGCAATCTAAGTTTACGGGGCAAATAATCGAGGCCTTGAGGTGAATCCAATCTGACGGTTTTATCATCCCACCAGCAGTGTCCGTAGATTTCTATAAACCGAAGATTAAGCATTCCTTTGAACGAAATTCCATCTAGAAACAAAGGCTCATCGGTATCTGATTTGTTTAACCGTATACCTAGGATATTATCTGTCCCCTGAAAAAAAATAAAAAATTCATGACAGAAAATCATTTGTGTTGAGAAAAATCACCACAATTTATCAAACACCAAAAGACTTGCTTAAAATCACAGAGTCAGCCATTAAAAAGCGTAACAACTTACAGTTTTATCGGTAAGTACATCACGAATATCCTTGAGATCCACCAAGAATCGACGTTTTCCAGGATCGTTGGACTCTTCACGGACAATTTTTACACCCAACTTCTGCAGTAAAATGTGCATCTCTACAGTTTTGTACGGCAGCGATGTTATACGTATGAGAGATTTCTCAGCCAATATTTTAAGCCCAGCTTCAGCATCTTCTCCAAACAAGTTTTTGATGTAATTGACTCCCTTACCATTGAATAAACACGCAATGTAAAGGAACAGTTCTTGGTCAGATTTGCTATCTAACCCATCATAGCTAATCCTTAATGTGTTTTCAAGTTTATCATCCCAACCAACTTGAATCCTAGGCTTCATCTCCACCCACTCCTCCTTCCGTCTCCCTCTCAAATATGAACCCAAGACTTTGAGACCCAAAGGAAGGTTACCGACAAGTTTTGCAACTTCAGTTGCGTGCTCCTTGAAACCACTAGGTGGAGAGTTTTGCCCAAAAGCAGATTGGCATAGCATCTTAAGAGCCAAATCATTTGATGGGAGCCCCACCTCGTATACATGATGAATGCCATGTGACCTGAGAAGTCCTCTATCTTGAGTGACCACAATAATCCTGCTTCCAACTCCAAACCACTCGGGTTTTCCCACCACAGTCTCTAGTAGCTCAATTTCATTAACATCATCAAGAACCACAAGAACTTTCTTGTGCTTTAGCCTTTGTTCCACCACACCTAAACTATCTATCCTTTTGTGGTCATTTTGACCCATAATATCTGATAGAAATTGATTTACCCAACCAAGCTGGATCCCAAAGTCGGCTTTCTTTTTGTCCTGGATGTTTCTTCTGTAAGATACAAAAGCGTGATGGTGGAATTGGCACTTGAGACGGCTGAAAAGAGCTCTAGCTATAGTACTCTTACCAATCCCCGAAGTCCCTACAATCCCAACCATTCTCACTCCCCCAGATTCCAAGCACAACTTTGAATTCATTGCCTCTACATGAGCGTCAATCCCAACAAAATCACGAAAATCATCCAATGTTGTAAAGAGCCTGTTCGACACCTCCTTAGAGATTTCTTCAATCATCTCTGCTTCGCTTTTCCTAAAATCAAAAGTCAAAATGTTCATTAAGGAAACCCCAATTCGATCGGTGATAATTGAACATAAATATTACGAAAGAAAATTATAATCTCATATTCACTCCTCACTTACTTTTTTTTTTTTTATATTGGATTTTGTATATAAAAGCTGTGTTTAGCAACTCATTAACTTTAAAAATTACACATATGTAAAAAAAAAAAAAAAAGGATGAAAAACAAGATAGATACCATCTCCCATCCTGCGAATCATATCCAGTTATATTTCCTACGTCAGTGAGAGCTTTGATCCACCTTTGTTTCTCATCCTCAGTTTTGCCCTTGCAGGTCTCCTTAAAGACGTCGCCAAATTCTCCATCCTGTTTTCTAACATGAGAAGGATCAATCTCGTAGAAAACTGGAATCACCATTTGCACCTCAAAGCACTTAAAGATCTCCACCAATTCATCCAAGCACCATGTGGAAGATGCATAGTTCTTAGAGCAGATGACGATTGCGATCCTCGATTCTCTTATCGCCGATAAAAGCTCCGGGCGGATCACACGGCTTCTCTCCATATCATCGTCTAAAAATGTAGTGATTAATCTGCTCTTGAGCTTCGGGACTAGGTGGCTGCGGAATGTTTTGCGGACATCTTCTCCTCTAAAGCTTGGAAAAACATCATATTTCCAGGTGCGACAACGAGCAGAAGAAGAAGACGCCATAAGAGACGTGATAACGAGAAGAGGCAAAAATTCTTGGAAAAACACTCTGTGAAACGAATGTAATCTACAGAAGAAGAGAAACTCCGTTCATATACTTGAGAGAAGACTTAGAGCATGTGCATTCCAGAATCCAATGAGTGTTTCTTATTCCATATTTAATTATATAATTGATGTTAAGAAACGAGCGAAAATGTGGAATGCACATGCTCTTGGAAACTTCGAGGTCGTTTCCCACTCAAACGTAAAGTTGTTTTTAGAGCTATTTAGGACATTGGTTATCTGGTATAATGAAATTAGGAACTCGGACATATAGGATACGTATGCGATGCTGTTTAGTTAGGAAATAACCAGAATAGCCTTCAACTTAATTATGTGGACAAATATAAGCTACTTGGCCCCTACATACAGGGATGACATCAGCCTAGTTACCCTTTGGGATATTAGAAAAAATTTCGAACATCATTGACAAAAAAAAAAAAAAACAAAAAAGAAAAATTTCCGAACATTAATTAGAGAGATTTATCTGTCTAATGAAGTTATCAAGTGAAGTTCAGGCGGCGACATTAATTAGAAAGATTTATCATTACAAAAAAATATATGCAGGAGTGTAAGTATCTCTCCCCACTTAGCTTTCTATAAAAAAAACTTAACCTGTTTAGATTCACACATATTTCCACCAAGAAAAGTAAGCATTTGTAACTTATCGAAAGTAGAAAATTTTATTTTTTACTAGTGAGCGGAAGCAACGATAAACACAGCTCAACCAATAGATTCAAATGAATCGATTGGAACCTGCCAGTTCGACCAAGAGATACGATAAAATCCTCACTTGGGACCTGCTTCTTGGACTCGTTGAAATCTCTATAGATCTACCGAAAATAAAAAAAAGAGAGACAAAAGCTCAATTTTATTAATCAATCATAAACTGAATACAATAATAGTTTAAACAGCTTATTTATAATAAATCTCAAAACCCTAAAAACCTCTAAAACAATAAAAAGAATTTATCTAAATAATAAAATAAATATCTGGAATATTTCTAAATATCTTCCTGCATCATTCTCTTCGGGTTGGAGAAGATTCGCCTCGGATCTTAGCCGGGATCTGCAGCTTCAAATTCGTTTTTCCTATTATCACCATAATTTTTTTTCTCTTTTTCTTCGTACTCTCCAAGGAGAAAATTCTTCGAAACATAAGACCTGATTTTTCCACGCTTCAATCTTCCTAATCTTGCCAAAAGATTCTTCTCTTGTGACAACCGAATACTTGATATTGTTCATAGCGTTGACTTTTGGTACCACCATAACCATCGTGTACTTCACATCATCAACATGAATTGCTTCACCGTTGTTAGTTTGACTCAGATCTTCTGCATGAACAATATTGATGACGTATTTCATATTGAAAACATCAACGGTGTCTTCTGTATAGACATCATCATCATAAATATCATAAATTTGAGATTTATTATAAAGAGAAAATTACTCACACACATACTTTTGTTACAACACATAACACAATAGCATACTTTCTTGTTTACATGTACTTCTCCTTTCCTTTTGCTATTTTTATCCCGAATATACCCTCCCTTCTCTTTTTTCTTTTTCTTTTTCTTCTTTTACATCTTTTTCTTCATATTTTTCTTGTTTAAGAAACATAAAATAATTTTGGTTGATACATTAATTTATAATTTTGTTTTCTGCATAATATGACATCCACTTATATATAGTTTTGTAACTTTTTGATAAAGTCGTGTGGACGTAAAAAATTGACGTACACGAACATAGTATACTGATGTATATGAACGTACACGCAATAGACGCACACATATCCGCTGTACAGATACATGGACGAGCAACCATGCGTATGGACTAATGCATAGATATATATGAATGTATGATGTGGTAGAGGTTCATAAAAGATGTGGACGAGTAAGAACACTCATGGACGAAACAATCATCGTTGTAGATATGTGGCTGTGTTGCATGTACACTTGCAAATGCATGTGGACGTACACATACATAGATGGTGTTGTTGTACATGAATAGACACAAAAACATGGAGGGGTTTTGGTGTTGTTAGTTTAAAGGAGGAAAATTCTAGGGAAACACTTTTAAGACTTAAATACATTACCAAACTAACAGAGTAAAACATGGAACATACGAAAAAAATCTACAACGGCGTTGTTCTGTCCATGAGTGTTCTTACTCATCCACATCTTTATGTATCTCTGCATGGTTGCTCTTCCATGTATGTGTACAGCAGCTCTATGTATATCAATTTCCGTGTATGTTCATCCACAATCAATACGTCCACGCTCGCCCACGACTCCCACCACATCGAGCTCGAAACAATAAACGAACACAAAATGACTATTGAACACAACTTTTCTCATGCACACATTTAACACCATAGTCATCAACTACCATACGAACACCTTGCAAACAGCTGTCCACCATATGAAGATTGTGAACACAATGAACAGTATACGTTATTGATCTCTCACATACCACCGTCACCGTCAACTGTGGTCATGTACACGTTTTACACCGTCATCATCTACGAACACATAAAAATATACGCCATCATCCTTTACGTTACATCTATAAGTCTGATCTATAAGTCTGTGGATGTACAGAGTCATTGATGGTGTTGTGGTACATGAATGACCACAAAAAGATGGACGTACACGAACAGAGCCAAGACGTGGATGAGCTTCGACAGTAAGGAGAAAACAAAATTGAAGTACAATTGTTACGTAACAATGGAAGTACAAATGTTCATATCATTCCATATATTCATATACGTGGACATCCACACTACTATCTCGTATAAGTATCATCCATATATTGATGTACGTATATAAAATATGCGTTTATATTTATGTACGTCCACTGGTGTTCATATGTATCAAGAGATTATTGGGTGTCTATTAAAATAATATTAAACCTAAAAAGTAACAAAAAAATAATTAATTGGTACCAGTGCATTGTGTCTCCTCACTTTGGGGGTTATAATGGTCTTCTCGCATGGGAAAACTACACCAAACACCAAAACTATGTTAAAGTGTAACACAAACATGAAAACTATCCCTAGGCATAAAGCTCTCTATTATAAATAAGCCGTTTAAGCTATTATTGTATTCAATTTATGATTGATTAATAGAATTGAGTTTTTGTCTCTCTTTTCCTTGTTTTCGGTAGATCTATAGAGATCTCAACGAGTCCAAGAAGCAGGTCCCAAAGCGAGGATTCTATTGGTCGAGCAGGCAGGTCCCAATCGATGAATCTATTGGTTGAGTTGTGTTTATCGTTGCTTCCGCTCCATCACTTGTCTTACTAAGTTCTTTTTCCTGCCGGTTAATAAGCGATTTGGGGTCCCCATTGAATGCGACCATTTCCTTGTTGCGTATTGCTCTTATTTAGTTAGAGTCTGCTGTCATTTATTACATCTAGCCTTAATTCTGTATGTTAGTTTTGTTGTCCTCCACCCATTAAAGATATTTTGTTCGGTCAGGTTCAATTTCCACCACCAACTTCTAGGGTTTTATATTATAGCCTTTTCAACTTCTGCTTGCTGCATCTTGGGTTACATTTGAGTGCTTAACCACTACATTTCCCCATCGAGATGCATGTCTGTTTAATTGCTGTTACAAACCCGCAAAGCCTGATTAGTAGAAAATATGTTTGACATGACTATTGTTGCGCTAAATTTCTCGACGTATAGACCTTGCTAGAAACGTCTATTTTGATAATATGCATTTTTTTACCCAAATTCACACATACTTTACAGATATGACCCTTAATGTGCTTTTATCTTGGAGATTGGATGAAATTTCGTAACGGTAACTGGGAATTTACGGGCGATCAAACAACCCTCGGATTTGCTTTCATGGTCTCCGACGAGGAAAGCTATGAGACACTACTGTGGAATGTCCGCACCCGTTTTCAAGTCGACAAGAAAACGGTGGTACTGCTAAAGTATCAATATCCAGACTGGATGTTGGTTACCAACGGGAGGAAGACGCCACCTATTATCATAGCGACCACAGCTGACGTTCGATCTCTCATAGCTTCACATGTTTGGTATCCTGAAAGAATCGTCTATGTAACGATCGGCTGCAAATCAGTGGCAAGAGTCCAATTCCAAATGCGATCTGACTTTCATGTCGGAAGCTCTTCATACAGTGTCGCAGATCCGCAGAGAGATGCAGACAAAGCCACTCTTGATGGTTAGTATTTTTATCCACTATCATTCCTGTAATTTTCTAATAAGATCTTGGTTGGATGCGGAAGACCAATGTTTAATATGTTCATAAATTGTCATCGTTATTGTCTGGAAGAACATTTCCGGCGAGCCAGAGGGTGTTGGAGGAAATATATTCTGACAAGGAGATGTTGGTCATGCACTGTGTGCATCTAGATATGAACAGACTTTAGCGTTTGGCAGAACAGACTACAAGCACTGTCACTTCAGTTAGTAGCCAATACGTTGCACCTGGCAGTACTGATGTTCCTATTTTACCCGTTGTACCCACTAGCCAGACAACAAGGACTCCAAACACAGCAGCAGAAGGTATATGAATTCGAGTTTTAATTGCGCTAAGTAGGGTACGCATGATTATATGAGCTATTTTTTTTCTTTGATTACTAACACTGTTTTGTTTGTTCACACTAGGCGTTGATATGGACGACGATAGTCCGGTAACACAGCCAAATACTAATGAGCCACCCATTTAGATGGTTACCCTCAACAACAAGGACGAGCACCAATCGGAAGATGTGAACATGACTGCAAATGCGTGTGAGTTGAAGTTCATTTGAAGCAAGAAATTAACTACTAATGTAATAGTTAACAATCAAATAGTGACTTGCCATTTTCACAAGCAACCATTTTGAATTAACACTTGTTGTTGTAAGTCTCCAAGTTGTGCATCAGTTCCCATCAATATCGACTCTTGTTGATGAGCAGCATATGAATATGGTTAATACCGGCCAGGGTGAACAGCTTACCACAGACCAAGAAGTTCCAGCGGAAGGTATAACTATTAACTATTGGCACATTTATCGTGTGTAATCTATAGAGACTGTGGGTTTGAAATCAAAATCTTGGGAACATGTAAACTAATTTATGGTTATTTAATATATTGGCCGAGTACAGTTTTATGAGTCCATATACTTTTCAATGTAGGAAATTGTAATATTATAATGCTGACTATACAACCACTACTATGCAGCCGTACATCCCACTTGGTGACATAAATTTCCCTCTTCCATACTTTGGTTAAGACTCACAACAAGGTGCAACATGTGGAGGAGTTGATGATGTATTGGGGTTTTGGGAAGGCTTGATGGGTGGTGGTGGTGATCCAGACACGGCTGACGGATTTGTGCGCTATGGCAATTTGACGGCTGATGATATGGCTATGGAGACGTTGGTCGCTCCAGATGCTCAACTCATGGAAACCAGTGGTCAACAGAATCAAGGTGAGGCTGGATACGCTTCATCTATTGGTTCATCAGCCAGTATCAATACAGGTGAGAGCTATAATAACGACGGTGGAAGTGTTGAACAACCGAGCCAAAAGACAGCAAATAAAGGTACAATGACCGAACGTGACCCGGGTCAAACCACACCGCAGCATCAGAGTAAGAACACACTTATATGGTAATAAAACATCCTATTAGTCGTTATATATGAGTATCTAACATTGTCAAGACATGTCCCTCCTTTTTCTCCTTTTCAGTTTTGGAGGTCCCCCACAACCAAATACCGTCTACAACTACTACTGTCATACTGACTTTGCGCAGTGAAAGCACAGTTGACCCACTAATGCAGGAAACACCCAAGGACGACAATGATAATGAAGCTGATGGCCGGGGAGAAGCTGGTGGGCTTATTTAAAAGTTGTCATTACCACTTACACTTATAACAAATGTCGGAAAGTGATGCCTTTATCATAATTTTGGAGAAGATTTTCTAGTTTTTTGGCTGGTGGTTTCTGGTAGGTATCCCAGGCCACCTTTTTTGAAAATTCGAACAGAAATCAATTTCCCACAGCTACTTGTATTACATTAGTAATGTTAAAACTTGTCTGCCTAATTATTATTTTGCTATCTAAGTATCTCTTTCTATCTTATTCGAAATGTAGGGGACATAATCTATCAACCAAACGATATTAGAGAAGGCATGACCTTTAAAAACCGAGAGGATTTCAAACTTCATATGGCTGTACATGCAATCCACCGTAAATTTGAATATAAGAATACTAGATCATCACCAGAGTAAATGGTTCTGACTTGTTGCGGTGTTTCATGTCCATGGCGTGTATATGCTAATCTCTTAGAAGGAACTACAATGTTCGAGGTGCGTAAAGTGGAGCTGAAACATACATGCAATGTCGATGAAAGATCAAATTACGGAAGGCAAGCAACGACATCAGTTATTGGCGAAATTGTTAAGTCACGTTTTGGTGGAAACGGTGTTGGACCGAGACCATACGACATAATCGGGATGATGTTGATAGATCATGATATCAGTATTTCTTACTAGAAGGCGTGACAATCTAGAGAGCGAGCTATGGAATAAGGCAGGGGATCTGTTGAAGCCTCATTCAAAAGTTTGCCAATGTACCTTGAGAAACTTGTTGTAGCTAATCCTGGCACATTGGTGGAGTTGCACACTGAATACAAAGAGGGCGTCGGCCACCGTTTCAAATACTTATTTCTTGCACTTGCAGCCTCTATTAAATGGTACGAGTATATGAGGAAAGTGGTTGTGCTAGACGGAACTCACTTGAAAGGAAAGTATGCTGGATGCCTACTAACAGCTTCCGCTTAAGACGGAAATTATCAAATCTTCCCACTCGGATTTGGAGTGGCAGGCGGAGAAAATGACAGTTCATGAGAGTGGTTCATCTGAAAACTGTCTGCGTTCATTCCCGACGATGACCAACTCGTGTTTGTATCAGACAGACATGCTTTGATATACTACGGCTTATCGTAGGTCAGTTATTACTGTTTCTTCATTCCACGTATACAAGTTCTTATGTTTTATTTTTTTTTATTTCCATCTCTCACGTTTGTAATACGTAGTAGTTGCTCTATATTTGAATATGTTAACTATACAATTACATAAAAGTATGAACAAGTTACCATGCTAAATATACAATTAACGCCTTCTTACAGGTCTTCTCAAAAGCAAGCATTGTGCATGCGTTGTTCATCTAAAACGAAATATTCGAACATACTTTAAAGATAAACTGCTATGCAGCCTTGTCGCACGCACTGCAAGAGCTTACAGCTTGGATGAATTCAATTTCATATTCAACAATATCAAGACAATTAACGCATGTTGTGCTGATTACCTGATCGGTATAGGTGTCGGTCACTGTACGCGTGTTCATCAAAGAGGATGTCGGTAAAATATAATGACGAGCAATATCGCCGAGTCTTGGAATGGAGCTCTCTGCGAGGCCAGAGACTATCTGGTCGTGCCTCTCCTCGAGTTTATACGGACGAAGTTGATGACATGTTTCTTGTATTGGCGAGATATTGCAGTCGGTGTAATACCCCGATATTACAACGGAAATTACCACGGAGTAAAATAATTTCTGATGGGCGATGAGAACAATTTTAAAAATTGTGGAACTTGGAGTGTAGATACACAAGACATCAGAGAAGCCAGTTCAAAAGGATTCATGCCAAGAAAAAGTCAGACGTGACCTAGAAAACTCACGAGAACTAGATTTAGGCAAAGAAGGGACAGTTCGAGCAAATAAATCCGAAAGGATTAGAAGGACTATTTTAAAACCTCCGGGCTTTTGCACAGAGGTATTCAAGACCCATATGGAACTACTACAAAAAGATTTGGTCAAAGAAAAATTCTCCTGTGAGAATTAAAAATCGGACAAGATGGAATGACGAAGATTGGCAGTTTCGACAAGAAAATTCATAGGTCGAGTTTTACTCATATACAAATTCCGAAACTTGTATTAGGCACAGAGGACATCATGAGGAGCAATCAGAATCAAGCAGAGCAACTTTTGAGTAAGGGAAATTAAAGTTATGATTTTCTAAGTGTAGAAGATTGTTGGTTGAATCAGCTGGATAATCCTCAAAGAGTTCAGTCCAATATTCAATCAGATTCATTTTGGAGCATCCAAGTGGTGGTATGTGCGTGATCCCCAACCTACGGCATCGAAGGACAGAGAGGTAGGTTCCTCCACGGCATCGATGGACTGAGAGGTGGGGAAGACTCAGAGAGACGGGGTTGCAGCCTAATTGGCCGAGTGTACCCGACGGGGTACGGAGACGGTGTTCCGGAAGAGGAAGGGCGGAACTGGACCGTAAATCTACACGTTGGCCGCAAGCCAAGTGTATGATTGAGTTGTGATGTTCTGGCTTGATGGTCTTTGTGATAGTCAAGTGCAGGGTGTTCACGGGGGATCCGCCATGCTTTGAGATCTCAGTGCCCACGCGTGTGTTGTGCATTGCGATAACGCGGTTTCAGAAGGATGCAGAGGCATCAGAGGAGTGCTGGTGCACTCATTTACTAACGTGTTTTCATGCTTCGGCTATTTACTTTTATGTTGCTTCGGCTATCTTTATTTGCTTCCGGTATTCTGTGGTTGTTTGATTGTGTGTTGCATGATGGGGACTGGGTTGGGTATCCTTGTTGTTTATGTTCTGGACTCTCTAAGTAATCTCCCGATTACTTACCCTTTTCCCTTTCCTCCCCCCTCTTGCAGGTAACCTGTAGTAAGCTGATAGAGCGAGCGGCGGAACGTTAGGACAGAAGTAGATTTTTCTTGACTTTTGTAAAGGACTCGTTTGTAAGAATGTTTTCTTTTCGGATTTCCCAAGGTGATCACTGTATGGTTGTATTTGTGCAAGTTGGATTTGAGTTTAATAAATGAAATGAAATGTTTTACGAACTTAACTGGCTCAATGATATTAGTCTTGTCCGGACTAACACAACTCGAGACCAAAGTACGGGTTGAAAAGCCTTAGGCCGCGGTTGAGAGGTAAACGGAGTTAGGTAATGGGACGGCTTTGTTTTTGGACTTCGTCCTGGAATGAGCTGACTCGTTACTTAATCCCGTACTGTGGCATCTCCGGGTCGGCTGGACTGTGCGGTCGTTCGTGTTCTTGTTTGATTGTCGTTCGATCACATAAAGGGATTGGCCGTTCCATGTTCTTGTTTGATTGTTGGTCGGCCGGTCCTGTCTAGTCCGGTTCGGGGGTGTTACAGATGGTGGTATCAGAGCGTGGCTGTATGGTCATGCTCACCGGACCAGTGTTTTCTGCATTTTCAATGTTTTATCGAGTGAAAGGTGTCGCAAAAGTCAATTAGGAATTCCGATATGTTCCGCTCAGTAGGTTGTTAGGTAGTTTGTTGCCTTGTAACTGGTATTTGGCAGGCCGAGTGTATGCGCTGGAAGGAGTGGCTCCAGATTCCGAAGGACCATCCCACGGTCCCAAACCAGGTACGCATGGGCGCTAAGTCCCTTTTGTGTGGTAATTGAATTCTTTGTTTTTGATTCGATATAATTGCCAAATTTCCGAGTTGCCCATAGAGTGAACCCTTAGAGCTGAAACCCTTAGGGTCAGTTAGAATAATAGTAGGGTTGGTAATAGAAGTCTAGTAGTGGCCTATCTTTAGAAACCGAACCTTGTCGGAGCCGTTCAGCTTGAGGATTATGGTGAATGTGTAAGTTGAGCTCAGAAGTGGAGGACCTTGGAAGATTGGACGAGGATGGTGATAGCAAAGCTGATTGTGGAATTGAAGAGTATGGATCTGAGGTAAAGGTCAAGACCAACAAGGAAACCAGGCTACAAGCTAAGTGAAAGAGAGTAAGACAAGACAGTAATTCCAAGTAAGATAGGAGGAATGGCAGTGTCAGGAAGATGGTGATTCCAAGCGAGGATGATGACAACAAAGGGAGATGTCAAGAGACTGATGGTCAATCCAAAGGAAATTTTCTCTTGACGCCGAGAGTTCGAGGATCCAGTATTACCCCGGAAGAAACCAATGCAGTGGCTGATGCGTTGAGTCAACAAAGAACGGATGTACATGTAGAAGAGGAAGTGGAAGTGGAAGTTTTGAGTCAAGAAATGAAGCAAGTGAGTATGGAAGAATCAGAAGGAGAGTCCAGCGAACCAGCAGGTCTATAAGCTGTGAGACAATTGAAATCGATCCGATGGATCCGTGAAGCACAAGAAGAGGACGAGAAGATTCAGAAGTTTGTGAGAAGAATCAAAAAAATCAGAGGAAGCAGATCAAAGTGGATATCATCTAACCAAGGATGAAAAGTGTAATGAAGCAAGGTCAGAAACTGGATGGAGATGGAGATGGAAGTGAAGACGAGGATGAAGTTGGACCAAGAAGAAATCGGAAATTGAACCAAGAGACCAGAAGCAGAGCTGTGGTTACCGTGTCAACATGGAGTGTCTACTTATAGCTAAGGAGAGCTAGCTTAAGGACAAAGCTAGGAGAAGCCACCAGAAGCAGTGAATTCGAGGACAAATTCTATTAAGGAGGGGAGAATGTAATACCCCGATACTACAACGGAGCAAAATAATTTCTGATGGTCGATGAGAACAATTTTAAAAATTGTGGAACTTGGAGTGTAGATACACAAGACATCAGAGAAGCCAGTTCAAAAGGATTCATGCCAAGAAAAATTCAGACGTGACCTAGAAAAATCACGAGAACTAGATTTAGGCAAAGAAGAGACAGTTCGAGCAAATAAATCCAAAATGAAAACTCCGGGCTTCTGCACAGAGGTATTCAAGACCCATATGGAACTATTACAAAAAGATTTGGTCAAAGACAAATTCTCCTGTGAGAATTAAAAATCGGACAAGATGGAATGACGAATATTGGCAGTTTCGACAAGAAAATTCATAGGTCGAGTTTTACTCATATACAAATTCCGAAACATGTTTTAGGCACAGAGGACATAATGAGGAGCATTCAGAATCAAGCAGAGCAACTTTTGAGTAAGGGAAATTAAAGTTATGATTTTCGAAGTGTAGAAGATTCTTGGTTGAATCAGCTGGATAATCCTCAAAGAGTTCAGTCCAATATTCAATCAGATTCATTTTGGAGCATCCAGGTGTCAATTACCAAGCAATTTTCGTGATCAAAGGCAGAGAGCAGTTTCTAGAAGAGAAAGTAGTGAATAACTAAGTAAGTCCCAAGTTTATGTGGAATCCAAGTGTCACCAAGCTAATTCAGGAGAGTGTTTAGAAGCTATGTGTCAATTTTTAGGGAAGGATTAGTGTCTTATTAGTTGTCTTCCTCCAGTTAACCCACCTGCCTTATATAAACCCCTCTCCCTCCTTACTTAGACCATTTTAGTAAAATCAGAGAAATTGTTTCCTTGGTCTTAGTTTGTTTGTGTGAGAGAGAGAGTATAGAAGAAGAGGAGTTCTGTGTGGTGAAGAGGTGTAGCTGAGCTTGTAGTGTGTCTCTAGTCCATCAGGAGCCTTGTCAATGTGAGTTTCAGATAGGAACCCACCTAGAAACCATGTTTTATTTTCAGTTTCAGTTTTAATTAAAGTTGAGTAGTAATCTTCAATGATTGATCTTTGCATGCATGTTTAATTTGTTGAGTTTGATCACCTAATCTTTGCATGCATGTTTGTTTTGTTGAGTTTGAAGAATTGATCTTTGCATGCATGATTGTGAATTGCTTTGGTGTTATTGATTGAGTTGTTGTGTTGAGGATTGCTTTGATGGTGAATTTCAGGGTGTTTAAGAATGATTTTAAGATTGTTTTCAAGATGTTTTCTTTACTCCTAAAAATTGATTTCAGTTTTCTTGCTTTAAGAAAAGTGATTTTTATTGATGAAACTTAGTTTTCAGCTTAGATCTCTTGATTTTTGGGGTAAGGATAGAATTAAGAGTTGCATGCATGTTTGTATAATCTTGAAGTTAAGATGTTAGATGTTTTGCATGTTTATTAATTTAGTAATAATTAAGTGTAATTTTAATTGAGTATTAATGGGTTAGTAAGTATGATACGCAAATTTGAATTGAAAATTAGGAGTTGGAATTTAGGTTTATGCATAAGAATTAATAATTTAATTTTGAATATTATTAGAGTGCATTAGTTGGTGATTTATTTAGAATTGTTAGAAAGTTTAATGACTTAAGAATTAGAATTTTATACTTGTGTTAGTCTTAGATAAATGATCATAGGTTGCATGCATGTTAAATAATCTATAGTTAGGTTTTTATCTTGAATAGTAATTAGTTGCATGTTAAGAGATTGATACTAGGATGCATATTAAAATGAACTAGAATGTGAATTAGAATTTTAGATATGAATTAAGTTGCATTAAGGGTTTGCATGTTAGAGTCTAAGAGAAGGATCTTGGCAGGGATAGTTTTAAGTTATTTAAGAGAGTTGTTAGGTTTGAGTTAGAGTAGTAGCTTTGCATGGGGTAGTGGGACTAAGGAAAGAGATTTCAAATGGATTTGATGGTTAAAAGGGTTTTGAATCGGTTTTATTCGACAAAAGAGTTTTCATCAGATTTTAAAAAGGAATTGACTCGGTTTTTGTTTATGAAAGAATAAGGATTTTGATTTCATGAGCTTGTTGTTTGTTAGTTGTGGTGTTGGTTTGAAGTTGTTTCATGCAGGTAACCTCTATGGTGTAAAGATAACATTCGTGCAGGTATCACCATAGAGGAATATGCACAGTTCCGGCTAGTGAGAGCCGTGAGTTGTGTGGATTGTTGTGTGCAGGTAACCTCTGTGGTGTAGACTAACGTTTTATGCAGGCATCACCACAGAGGAATGTATTGAATCCGGCTAGTGAGAGCCATGAGAGTACGGAGTTTGAGTGATGGTGGATTGGTTGTGAGTTATAGTGTTTGTGATGCGGTGGAGATGTGATGAGTGTGGTTTGAAGTTTGTGTTGAGATGTTGTGGTGTGGTGTCAGTCCGTTTGACGGGTAGTTTTCGGACTGGAGCGGAACCGGGGCATACAGTTCAGTGGCGGTATGTGCGTGATCCCCAACCTATGGCATCGAAGGACAGAGAGGTAGGTTCCTCCACGGCATCGATGGACTGAGAGGTGGGGAAGACTCGGAGAGACGGGGTTGCAGCCTAATTGGCCGAGTGTACCCGACGAGGTACGGAGACGGTGTTCCGGAAGAGGAAGGGCGGAACTGGACCGTAAATCTGCACGTTGTCCGCAAGCCAAGTGTATGATTGAGTTGTGATGTTCCGGCTTGATGGTCTTTGTGATAGTCAAGTGCAGGGTGTTCACGGGGGATCCGCCATGCTTTGAGATCTCAGTGCCCACGCGTGTGTTGTGCGTTGCGAGAACGCGGTTTCAGAAGGATGCAGAGGCATCAGAGGAGTGCTGGTGCACTCATTTACTAACGTGTTTTCATGCTTCGGCTATTTACTTTTATGTTGTTTCGGCTATCTTTATTTGCTTCCGCTATTCTGTGGTTGTTTGATTGTGTGTTGCATGATGGGGACTGGGTTGGGTATCCTTGTTGTTTATGTTCTGGACTCTCTAAGTAATCTCCCGATTACTTACCCTTTTCCCTTTCCTCCCCCCTCTTGCAGGTAACCTGTAGTAAGCTGATAGAGCGAGCGGCGGAACGTTAGGACATCAGAAGTAGATTTTTCTTGACTTTTGTAAAGGACTCGTTTGTAAGAATGTTTTCTTTTCGGATTTCCCAAGGTGATCACTGTATGGTTGTATTTGTCCAAGTTGGATTTGAGTTTCATAAATGAAATGAAATGTTTTACGAACTTAACTGGCTCAATGATATTAGTCTTGTCCGGACTAACACAACTCGAGACCAAAGTACGGGTTGAAAAGCCTTAGGCTGCGGTTGAGAGGTAAACGGAGTTAGGTAATGGGACGGCTTTGTTTTCGGACTTCGTCCTGGAATGAGCTGACTAGTTACTTAATCCCGTACTGTGGCATCTCCGGGTCGGCTGGACTGTGCGGTCGTTCGTGTTCTTGTTTGATTGTCGTTCGATCGCATAAAGGGATTGGCCGTTCCATGTTCTTGTTTGATTGTTGGTCGGCCGGTCCTGTCTAATCTGGTTCGGGGGTGTTACAGTCGGTCTCCCAGAAACAGTTACCCAAGAGTTATGGAAGAACTTTCTGTGAACTTTGAAGCTGCAGGTGGCTATGAGGTTCATAAAATTAGGGAGGAGGAATTCGAGGTGAAGATTAAAGAGCGAGTGTCTTTCCACGTTGACTTACAAGCGAATACTTGTAGTTGTTTAGAGTTCCAGATGCTCTGCATCTCCTGTGCTCATGAGATAGCGGCAGGCATCAAAGCGGGAAAATTGGTCGACTCGCAGGATTGTAAGGAATACACTAAGGAGTACTTAGTCGGTGCATATGCTCACAAAATTTCTCCACCCACAACACTAAATCCGATACATGAACTAACTGCTACATTGTCCGACCTAACCCTCCATCCACCTAACACAAGGCGTCCTCCTGGTAGGCCACGAAAAAACCGTTTATTGTCACGTGGGAAATACGTGTAAGTTGTATTGTAAATATAGAGAAACCTTAAACTATATGTCTGGCTAATTATGTAACTCACTCATGCAGATGAAGCGCATGAGGAGGAGGATTGTATGCAGTCGGTGTAGGGCACTGGGCCATAACCGAGCGACGTGTAAGAAAGCCATATAAGTAGTACTACGTACGGGATGAAACCGACGTGCAAGCGGCGAGTGTATGATTAGACGGTGGTTGCTGGACTGGACTAGCTAGATTTTCATGTTTATAGTGTCACATTAAATCGGCATTATCCAGAATGTGGTGGTTGTAATATTTTGCACGTGTACATAAACAATAAGCTTTCTCCCTTAATATAAGTAATATAAATCTATGGTCCCCTTCTCAGTCTCTACTTAGAAATTCCGTATCTAATAGGCAAATAAGCCAAGTTTTGCAAATCCGCTTGTTATGTGCCATTGTAGCCCTGATAATAGTAACTGTTTATCGGCGCTGTTTTTTCTACCAGTATAATGGGTTAGCATAAATACTATAACAGAACCATACGTCACATTAGACGGGAAACTAATTTAATGCTTAGTCATCTGGCACTTAGACGCCATGTTATAAGCATAACTCGGCAGAAAATGATATAATGGAACCTTTCACGTGTGCGAGTATTTATAGATTATAATTTCTACGATACTATGCATATCGTTAATAATAGTTCGATGTAGACTGGTCACGTGATTCTGTTCGTTTGGTTTTGTTTGAATTGTCAGCAACAAACGGATAACTACCATGACTGCGTATGTTAACCAAGACAACATGATACATTACTGGACCTTTGTTTACGTGATGGATACTGCGTCATAGAAGCTGCTATCTGAAAGTTAAGCTTATTACCAAGTATCAGTACTTGTTTCTCCCTAATATCGTAGATGTTAGCTTCGTCTCCATGAAACTGTACTATATATTATCATAGAAGCTAGTACGCCATGATAACCGAAGAACATGTCTCAAACACTTGACAATATAAAAGACAGAAATGGGCACTCTCATTTTCAAGGGACGATTATATCATCTCAGATCATACATAATGTCTACTAAACATGGAAACCAAAAGCATTTCCTCATTCTCTTCGTACAGCGTTACAGCCAATTTACGTGACTCCATCTTCAAGTTTTCTGGTGTAAGAGTACTGCAAAGTCGAACCCCACCCATTACATGATAGTAGAGCAAAGGACAGTCATGAGTCCAGAATCTGATGGCTTTCTGTTCTGTGGGATATTCAGTACTCTGTCAATATGGAACGGTGTAAGATCCTTCTCCGTAAGATAACAACAAACCTGCTTCAGTAAGTAGGGGAACATTTCCGATATTGGGGTTAACATTTCAGCCAGTGGTGCAGCCGTTCGGTATGTGATATTGGAATCCAGAACAAAGAGACTCCATGCCTTGCAGTCAATGCATAGTCCAATCCAATGTTTCTTCTCTATATTGAACGGAAAGTAGAACCTGTCGGCAAAAGGTGGTGTTGCATCACCGCAGTCGAAGTAGTCTGTTATTGTTTTCGGAAAATTTAAGCTCTGTTTCCACCCCGTCTTATAAAGCGAGTGACATTCCTTGCAAACGATGCCACGAATTTGCTATCCAGAAACATGGTATTCCATTGCTGCAGCAGTCAATGCATAGTCCAATCCAATGTTTCTTCTTTATATTGAACGGAAAGTAGAACCTGTCAGCAAAAGGTGGTGTTGCATCACCGCAGTCGAAGTAGTCTGTTATTGTTTTCGGAAATTTTAAGCTCTGTTTCCACCTCATCTTATAAAAGCGAGTGACATTCCTTGCAAACGATGCCACGAATTTGCTATCCAGAAACATCGTATTCCTTTGCTGCACTGGTGGTGACTGGTATATAAACTACTGCTCCATATGGTAGATTTGAACGTCCATCATCTGTAGAAAACCGGATAATACAATCATGTATTACACGTATACCAAATAAATGCTATCGAACTTTCAATATAATGAACTTGATTTGTTACTTTATTCGGCATATGAAATTCCTAAACCATAGATGAGATATCTCTTGCGCAGACACATCCACTCCGGCAACCTTGATGGTTCTATACCAAAACAATAGAAAAGGAGGATGAAAACATTGTGAAGACTGAATAAAAATGGTTAGCCGTGAATCGATAATACATTTCTGAAAACCTAATATCTGTACTTTGTTATGAAGTAATAGCGACTTACAAATTATGTTGAATTTTCGCCTTAAGCTTCTTAAATTTGCTCTGTAGATTTACACCTTAAGCGCCAACGCATAACATCAACTGCAAGTTCTGCGTATTGACGAGCACATCCGAGTGTAACTGTTCCTTTGTTGAGTCCATTTCGATGGATGTTCCACGGCTTGTTGTTTGCTCGCAATGAAGCTCACGTCCAAGTAAAGGTACTGAATCTCTGGATGTTGTTCTCTGCAAAGCCAGTTCCTGCTCAGGCCAAGAGAGAAGGAAGGGGGTCTGGCACTTGTATCTGTCTGCTCTGAATTTACCCTGCAATACTCCGGCATATGAGACGGCGCAGCTGAATGTGATATTTGTACGAGCTGCACAGTAATGTGGATGAGCGCAAAAGCGTTTTGGAAATGCAGTAAAATAAGAGACAACATACTGAGCATCCAAATATATTGAAATACTTACACTGAGGCATGGAGCACGAGAGGTACTGGTCATCGAGAAACTCATGGCGACAATAGTGACGGCGGGAGGAAAGGAGAGGCGTAATCGGATCGAGAAACTTGTACTGATCGTTGATTTGGCTTCGTCTGTTGTTCCCTCGGGGGTCATTTCGTGGAATGTAATCCAAACACAAGACAAGTCCTAGTCTTGCCCGAAGACTATGTCAGAGAAGCTTACATGTACTTGGGATACAAACAAATCAACGATCAGTACAAGTTATTGCACCTGAAGATGAGGACTTGCTCGAGTTCACCTATTTCACACAGTGTATGCACATTGGGAGGTGAACGATCTTCTTCCTCATGGAGGCCCATCGAGAGTAGTATCCTTTATTATGAATGTGCATATAATGGAGTACGCATTGATGGGGTTGTGTATTACGAAGTTAGCTTGGAACCATATGGTAACTATATGGAAGTGGGTAGCTTTGATGTTGCGTCCAAGCAGATTCGTCTCATTAAAACACCTGAAAAGTTGGATGCTCACCTGGCCAACTACCGAGGGAAGTTAGCTGCTTACGATTCCTCTGTTCATGATTGTCGTATAATTTTGTGGGTTCTTGATGATGTTAAGAATCAAGTGTGGCAAAAGCAGGTATGTGTCTTTTCTTTTATTACCCACTCTTTGTTGTTGGATTTACATATGCACTTTGCTGGTATAACAGCTACTGGAGAGATCGTCTATTTTCCATCATGGAGTTTGTCTGATCCTTCCGATTTGTTCTGTTATGATCTGGAGAAGAAGGAGGAAAGAAGATTTAGATGGGGTTAGGTGTTGTACTAGTAAAAGTCTTTTTTTTTTTTTTTTTTTTTTTATCTTGCCTTTGTCTCATGTTGCTATTTAACAATAATACAATATCATGGATTTGTGTTTAGTTGAATGACTGTTCGATTTCAGTCTTGTTGGGGTCAAAATCCTCTCCTCGGAGATTTATAGAACGAGAACTCAAGATCAGGATCAAACGGATCACCGAACATAGCGGCTGAACTCTCTCCGAGCATCGTTCTTTAGCCTCCCGTCATTCCGTCAAGCAGTACATGGCGGCTGGACTTGTCCCGAGCAATGCTCCAGCCGCCCAGCATCTTTGCATCGGTACAGGGCGGCTGAACTTATCCCGAGCATCAAGCTTCAGCCGCCCAACTTCTTCTCAAGCAGTGCATGGCGGCTGAACTGGTCCCGAGCATCATGCTTCAGCCGCCCAGCATTCCGTCAAGCAGTTCATGGCGGCTGGACTGATCCCGAGCATCATGCTTCAGCCGCCCAACATTCCATCAAGCAGTGCATGGCGGCTGGACTGATCCCGAGCATCATGCTTCAGCCGCCCAGCATTCCGTGAAGCAGTGCATGGCGGCTGGACTAATCCCGAGCATCATGCTTCAGCCGCCCAGCATTCCGTCAAGCAGTGCATGGCGGCTGGACTGATCTCGAGCATCATGCTTCAGCTGCCCAGCATTCCGTCAAGCAACACATGGAGGCTGGACTTGTCCCGAGCAACGCTCCAGCCGCCCAGCATCTTTGCATCAACACACGGCGACTGAACTTATCTCGAGCATCCCGCTCCAGCCGCCCAGCATCTTTGCATCAACACACGGCGACTGAGCTTATCTCAAGCATCCCGCTCCAGCCGCCCATCATCCTCTCATCAATCAATGCATGACGGCTGAACTTATCCCGAGCATCCCGCTTCAGCCGCCCAGCATCCCGTTAATCAGTACATGGCGGCTGAACTTATCCCGAGCATGCTTCAGCCGCCCATCACGCTTCAATCAGGACATGGCGGCTGGACTTATCCCAAGCATGACCAGCCGCCCATCACCCTTTCTTCTAGCATAATCCCGGGATCGGAATCGATCCAAGGCAAGACGTTCGCACGTTCTGGTCCCGAGTTTTGGTCAGCAGCCCACGATCATTGTTCAGCAGCCCACGAGCTTCGTCCATCCGCCCATGGACCACAGTCAGCCGCCCATGCACATCAGGCAGAGAGCGGGCGGCTGAAACATCACCCACGATGTGGGCGGCTGAAGGATCAAAGAGAAAAAACGTGCAGTTCGGTCTCGGAAATCACAGAAATGTTCGGAACACAATTCACGCAGGAAAACCGTTAAACCGTTTAAAGAACTATTCACGCGGGAAAAACCGTTAAAATACTGTTCACGAAACCCTATTCATCCCGAGGAAAAGTTAACCGGAAAATCAATTTACGCTCAATCGAGACGCGGTTTACTGTTCATCGGACACTGTTCATCAAAATTGGGCCGGACCAATATCAGACTACGTGACGGGCTGCTGAAGATTTCGGGCCGGGACTCGGGCCCAAAAGACTAAGTCGGTGGCTGGAAGTAAGGAGCAAAGTCTCACATCGCCCAGAAAGAGTTTTAGCCTCCAAGGTCTCCTAGTATAAATATAGACGCTTGTACTAGGTTCAGATCATCCCAAATCCGAGTATTAAGAGTGATGTTTATAGAATTTTCATGTTTTTAATCATGTTTTCTCACCTCTTTTTGATCATTTTAGTTGCATTTAGGTTTGTTTAGGATTGCATTTGTGTACGTTGTCCCAATCAGGTTCTGGAGTAGCTGCATTGTGGAATTGGGGGGGAGTCAAGAAGAGATAAGTCAAGAAAACAAAGAAAACAACTCGGAGTCACTGTAGCGACTGGATGTAGCGTGTGGATTTGGGTCGCTACAAATCAACCGGAGATAGCGACCAGATATAGCGACTTGATCCTCTCGCTACGAAGTTTAAAACATTACAGCGTTCATATGGCGCCTGGATATAGCGACGTGATCGAGTCGCTAAGAAGATGAAGCTCGAGAAGAAGAGTCCATAGCGACTTGTCCTAGCGACTCGATTTCGGTCGCTACAAAATCAAGAACTCGCAGCGACGGGAAATAGCGCCTGGATCAAGTCGCTACGAGCATCCCACTCACTAAACAGCCTGTTTTCCACTATACCAACTCCCAAAAAAGTGTTTTCTCACCCTTGAAAAGCTGGATTTCGACCATTATGAAAGGAGAATGTTTTTAGATCTGAAAAACTAAGCTTTGTATTGTAGAACAACATCTAGATTCTTATCTTTGTATGAATCATTAAATCTTCTTTTTATCATCTCATATTTTCTTATGATCATGTCTTCTACTTTGATTTCTTTGAGTCTTACTTGTTCTATCATGGAGTAGTTCTTCAATTAGATTCTGGGATGGGTTGACTAAAGGTGATCTAGAGGAGTTTAGAGTTTGATTAGTAGTTATCTAAGTTATTTCTTCTCCTTGAATGAAATTATCCATAGTTTTAAGTCTTGATTGCTTAGATCTATGATCTTAGGTATTTTTATACAGCAAAAGTGTTCAAAGTGCTAGAACTGATTCTTGGAGAGTCTAGTACTCACTTAGCCAATGAGAGTTGATGCTAGGTTGCTGGATAGACTAGAAGAGACTTGATTGAATGCATACTATCTTGTAGTTTCCAATGAGAATTGAGTTTAAAAACTACTTGTTTAGTATAGGATTGATGTCATGAGAGTGAATCAATGCACCATTGTGTTCTTAGTTTAGAAATGATCTAGTAAGGCTCCTAGTTACCCTTTAGTCTCCAAAAGATCATCCAAAGTCTTAAAGCCTAATCCCAGGGTCTAATGCTTTTAAATATTGAATCTTAATCTTAATCTTTTGCTATTGCTCTGCTTTTCTATAAATCATTCTGTTTCTGTTTGAATCACCTTGTTTAATATTTGCAGCTTATTTGTTTGTTAGATTACTTGCTTTTATCTTGTTTACCTTGAGGTTACTTAGTTTCTTGTTAGTTAAGTCACTAAAACCAAAATCTGATTGCACTTGGATTGAGAAATTTCCTGCATCTTTAGTGTGTTAACTTCCTAGGTGGATTGAACCTCAACACTACAATGACATGAGTGGGTTGAGTAATTGATATTTGATTGCAAAATCCTCTTATCAAAGAGCTTTAGCAATATAAGACTTTCAGCTTTTTCTAATTATTCTTGTACTTTCGGAAATATACCAATAAAATATATCAATAAAATATTCTTTTAAAATAGAGTTTTCGGCTCTCACAGTTTGGCGCCGTCTGTGAGGACGAGAAATATTCTTAACCCTTAGAACAAAAGGATCGGAAAGAAGAAGATGACCAGAAGAACTGACGACATCATCAACTAACCGGCCGGAGCAGCAGACGCAGGAACAGTCGGAGCAGCAGACGCAGGAACAGTCGGAGCAGGAGCTCCCGCCATCGGTGCGTCCGCGGCCGGAACCGGAACGAATGCCGCCGGAACTTCCGCAGCCGGTCGGGATCCCCACCAATGCGTTAACCAGATTCGGGATGCCGGCCGAAGACCCGATCATCACAGAAGCAACCAACACCGCCCCGGAGATCCCAGCAATTACTGAGCTAAGAAACATGGTGGCCGAAATCGCGGGGCGGCAAAACAGGCAACAGAGAGCGGCCGCACAGGAGAGAGCGGCTTCCCAAGAGCCGGCACGTGGCCCTCGGAATTACGGAGCAAGACGCCTCGTCTTCACCCCGCAGGAAGATCCTCCGGGCCGTCAGAATCCTGACGAGCAGACCCTCATCGGAACGAGGAGAGAACCATCGGCACCACTCCCGTTGCATCGAAAAAGCGCCACTAGGCGAACCGCCGAACGGCCAACTTCCACGGTGACCAACAGTGGAAACCCGAGAGACACCGCGAACGGAGCCGACCGAGAAGAAAGCAAAACCGACGACAAAGTTGGAGAACTGAACGCAGACGAGGAAGAGCTCCGCTGGATCGAAGAGCAGGAAAGAGCGAAACGAGCAACCCGAGCTAACCGATCCACAAGACAAAGGAACGAGTTGGACGAACTCCGTGCCAGTTTGGAGCTCACCACGAGCCAAATGAAGGAGGTAAGGTCGCAAGTCCACAAAGCGACAAGTGTGGCCCCAGAAATTGACAGTGTCTTAGAGGAAACGCAAAAGATCCCATTCTCTTCGAGGATCACAAGCGTTAGACTTTCTGACCACGACAAAATCTGAATCCCCTTCTACGACGGGACGACCGATCCGAAGGCCCACATGACAGCTTTTCACATCGCGATGGGAAGAGCTAGGTTCAAGCCCGAAGAGAGGGATGTCAGATTCTGCCTTCTCTTCGTGGAGCACCTGAAGGGATCAGCCCTGTCATGGTTCTCGAGACTGGAGAGAGACTAAATTAACGGCTTCGACCAATTATCGGCAGCTTTTCTGAAGCATTAGTCACTGTTCATAAGACAGTCAACGTCCGACGCAGACCTTTTCTCGCTGTCACAAGGACCCGAAGAAAGCCTTCAAGAATTCGTCGAAAGGTTTAAGGTGATCGTGTCCAAAATCGACGGCCTAAGTGATAGTGCTGCAATAAATGCCCTGAAGAAATCCTTACTGAAGTCTTCTAGCTTCCGAAAGGAAATCACCGTAAACCTGCCAGTAACGATCCAAGACGCTCTCCACCGCGCTTCTAACTTCGTAATCTACGAGGAAGACATGAGGGACCTGGTCGGAAAGCACCAATCATCAAAGTTGGTCGCCAAAGGTCCGGCGCAACATTCTAACATTCTGAACGAGAGGAGAAGTAGACGAAGCTGGAGAGATGAGGAACCCAACGCGGTTGGAGCACACAATTATCAGATAAACCTCGAGAGACCATCTGATGGGCGCAGCAGAGGATCGTGGAACACATGGACCCGTTTGGGATACAACGAAGACGCCTTCTGCACTTTTCATAAAGCCAAAGGCCACTCGACCGAGAACTGCAGAACAATCGGAAGAAGGCTTGCGGCAAAACTATTGGCCGGAGAGCTCGGAAACGGGATAACGCTAGAAAGCCTCGGTACGGCCGAAGAAAATGCGGGCGCCCCCGGCGGACGACCCAATCAGGAACGTCCCGAAGGGCCTACATAGGAAACGCCCAAGCGGGGAAGGAGACCAAACAACGACGACTCCGCTGCGAACCGAAGGAGGATCCATATGATCATCGGGGGATCCCAATACTGTCGAGACACGGTGGCTTCCATAAAGGCGTTCCTGAGGAAAGGAGACAAGGAATCTAACCAGCAGGAGCCAATCACCGAGAACGATGACAGGATCGCTTTTCACGAAAAAGACGCCGAAGGTCTCGATCAACCCCACGACGACCCGCTAGTAGTGGAGCTGGACATCAACGACCACGATGTCTCCCGGGTTCTGATCGACAACGGAAGTTCAGTAGACGTCATTTATCGGGAGACGCTCCAAATGATGAAGGTGGATCCGTCTATGATAAAACCCAATCCAAGATCACTGACCGGGTTCTCCGGCGAAGTCACACTGACAGACGGGACAATCCAGCTCCCAGTTCGCGCCGGTGGAATAACAAAGATCGTTAACTTCGCGGTGGCAAACCACCCCGCGATTTATAACGTAATAATGGGAACCCCGTGGATCAACTCAATGCGAGCGATCCCGTCAACCTATCATCTTTGCCTAAAATTCCCGACGCCGAACGGAATCAAGACCGTCTGGGGAAATCAGAAGGAGGCACGGATCTGTTTTCTGGCAGAACACAAGCTCCGAAATCCGATCGTCCCGCAGAGGGAAAACACGAAGAGAAAGAAGGAGGAAGAAGTCCCCAAGTTGGGAAAGAAAGTAAGCAGAACCCAGCAGTTTGAATAAAAACGGAGGTTCCGCCCATAGAAGACAAATCCGCCCAAGCAGAAACGAAAACCAACAAAGAAAGAACAGAAGAAACCACTGAAGCCGCAACGGGCAGTTCCGCGGCAGAAACCTAGCTGCTAGAAAAAAAAAGGAACTACGGGTGACTTGATCCCTTTTCACGAAGGGTACGTAGGCAGCTCGCTAAAAAAACAAGATCAGTTGCCCCCTCCATAAAAAAGGGGAGGGAGTGGGTCCGTATATACATATACTCCCAAGTTTTCAAAAAAAATTCTGAGGTGACGAACATTGAGACGTAGCATCTGATAACACGTCCAGAAACTCGGAAAAGGTTCCAAAAATACCGATCAGGACTTAGCATCTTGTAACCCATCCGGAGAAACAAAAGTCTAGAAAGATCCGAGGTGACGAACATTGAGACGTAGCATCTCATAACACGTCCAGAAACTCGGAAAAGATTCCAAAATACTGATCCGGACGAAAATCAGGACTTAGCATCTTGTAACCCGTCCGGAGAAACAAAAGTCCAGAAAGATCCGAGGTGACAAACATTGAGACTTAGCATCTCATAACAAGTCCAGAACTCGAGCGATCTCCAGAGAGACGAACCCGGATAAACATCGGGGTTTGTAATCTCGCAATTCACCCGAGACTATCCATAAACTGAGATACTGAAAATATCTCTCAAGTACTCAAGTCTTCTCAAACAAACACGTCTGTTGCTGGCCACAACAAGACTCTTGCTTCTCAACCATGGTTCTTTCAACATCCCGAAGCGGATAATAATAGCGCGCTATACAAATTTCCGCACTAACATCTGAAAGGCGTAACCTGACATCCCGCGATCCTGGCAGGAATCATTAAGACGATGTTCTGATTAGTTTGTCTTCAGGAGCACTTAGCATAAGCAAATAGTGCGAAAGCTCGGAGTGCCCTGGTCAGAAAGCTCGGAGTGCCCGAAAAGCATCTCCAACGCAGCATACAAAGAACAAGTCAAACATAACCGAAAGGTTAAAAGACGATCCATGGAAGGAAGTCGAATAACCAAGTAGGAACAAAAACGGATCAAGAGTCCAGCGAAGTCGAGAATGGATCCGAACGAAAAATCTAAACCCAGAAAGTACCCGCGACGATACACTGGTTCTTTAAGTTCGGAATGCCCGAAAAAAGAATCTCCCAACGCATCATACAAAATACAAGCAGACTAGATAGGAGGTCCGAAGGATCTAGCAAAGACAAGCAAGGATTCAGCAGCCTCAACAAAAACCCAGATAATATCCGAAATGATATGCTGTTTTCATAACTCAAGTCCGGAGCCAAAGGACAGAGTCAAGAACGGTCTCATAATCCCGACAAGGACTAAAATCCGAATAGTATCTAAAATGATACACACCAGTTTCAAAGTTGAGCCGAAGCAATTAACGTCGAAGCAAATATAACTGAATGATGAAATGATATCCATAAAAAGGAAAATCAAACAATCAAGTAAGTTCAGAAGATGCAAATACATCGGGAGCTCCAGCAACCCGAAAACAACAGAAATACGAGTACAATAAGCAAAAACCTAATCATGCTCGATAAGAGGAGTAGCGCCGGCTTCATCCATGTCCTGGACGTGTGCACCCGGACTCTGATATGGGGAAACAGGAGAGTAGGCCAAAAAACCGTCGAACTCGGAGATAGCCCAGTCGAAAGAGCCTACCCAGCCTTTTCCCTTCAGCTCCGCCAATGAGGACTCCAGCTCGGCCTCCTCTTCTTCAACCTTCTACTTCTCGGATTTAATATCCCGGACCATCACCAGGTTTGAGCCGACCTCGGTCAGAGCAGCCTCGCCGAACCTGGCCTGACGCAGCAGAGCTAAGGCAGCCTTCGCGCTCTCAACGCGAAGACAAAACTTCTCCGCCGCCTCCCACTGGCAGCATTTCACCGTCTTATCCATCTCATGCTTGGCCTCCTTAAGCTCATCTTTAAGAGCCTGCACCTCCACAGCAGCGGCAGATTCAAGCCGCTATCTTGAGCCGGACCTTCAGATTCCTAATCTTTTTGTCCTTCTTCCGGGACTCTTTTACCGTGGCCTCGAGTTCGAGTCTAGTCCAGACTAACACAACTCGAGACCAACGTACGGGTTGAAAAGCCTTAGGCCGCGGTCGAGAGGTATCGGAGTTGGTCGGATGGACCGGCCTTAAGCTCAGTGACCTCTGAGACGGGCTGGACTATCTGATTAACCCCGACTTGTGGCATTTGCGGATCAGGCTAGGCTGAGGGATTGGTCGCTCGTGTTCTTGTTCGATTGTCGTTCGGCCAGTCCTGTCTAGTCCGGTTCGGGGGTGTTACAAATGGTGGTATCAGAGCATGGTTCATGATCATGCTTCGGGACAAGCCTTTTTCAATGTTTTATCGAGTCAAAAGTGTCGCAAAAGCCAATTAGGATAATCCGGTACGTTCCGCCATTAGGTTGCTAAGTAGTTTGTACCCTTTGTAGATGTCCGGCTATTGGTTAAGTGGTCAGAGGCTGAGGGGTATGTCGTTGAGTCAGGAAGATGCAAAGCTCTTTCGATGTTCAGATACGATCGACAGATCTGTGATCTTCAACAGTGAACGCGAAGATCGAGTGACGAGGCCGAGATATGTTTCAAAGACGGGCAGTGAGTTTGATCCCATGGATGATGAATACTTATTCATGCGGGAATGCTCTAAGTCATCATACTTACCTATGAGTTCCCCTGGAACTGGTATTGGTGCATCTGGAACCCAAGTACCACGCCAGGTGAACCATCAGAAGGATGTGAGTGCCGAACGAGGAGAATTTATGAATCAACCGGGAGAGCAAAAAGGTGACAGAGCGCAGCCGAACGCGGGTGAACGACAGCGAGCTGATCCTACCTTAACTATGGTGCACGACCTCTTATCAAAGGTGATCTTGAAGCAAGTAACTCCCAATCAGAATGCTGAGGAAAAGCAAGCCCCAGATTTCCTAAAAATCGTGACACTTATGAAGACCTTGGGAACTTATTGTTTCGAGGGGAAGCAAGACCCTTATGAGGCAGATGCATGGCTACCGTGGCCTCGAGTTCGAGTCTAGTCCAGACTAACACAACTCGAGACCAACGTACGGGTTGAAAAGCCTTAGGCCGCGGTCGAGAGGTATCGGAGTTGGTCGGATGGACCGGCCTTAAGCTCAGTGACCTCTGAGACGGGCTGGACTATCTGATTAACCCCGACTTGTGGCATTTGCGGATCAGGCTAGGCTGAGGGATTGGTCGCTCGTGTTCTTGTTTGATTGTCGTTCGGCCAGTCCTGTCTAGTCCGGTTCGGGGGTGTTACAAATGGTGGTATCAGAGCATGGTTCATGATCATGCTTCGGGACAAGCCTTTTTCAATGTTTTATCGAGTCAAAAGTGTCGCAAAAGCCAATTAGGATAATCCGGTACGTTCCGCCATTAGGTTGCTAAGTAGTTTGTACCCTTTGTAGATGTCCGGCTATTGGTTAAGTGGTCAGAGGCTGAGGGGTATGTCGTTGAGTCAGGAAGATGCAAAGCTCTTTCGATGTTCAGATACGATCGACAGATCTGTGATCTTCAACAGTGAACGCGAAGATCGAGTGACGAGGCCGAGATATGTTTCAAAGACGGGCAGTGAGTTTGATCCCATGGATGATGAATACTTATTCATGCGGGAATGCTCTAAGTCATCATACTTACCTATGAGTTCCCCTGGAACTGGTATTGGTGCATCTGGAACCCAAGTACCACGCCAGGTGAACCATCAGAAGGATGTGAGTGCCGAACGAGGAGAATTTATGAATCAACCGGGAGAGCAAAAAGGTGACAGAGCGCAGCCGAACGCGGGTGAACGACAGCGAGCTGATCCTACCTTAACTATGGTGCACGACCTCTTATCAAAGGTGATCTTGAAGCAAGTAACTCCCAATCAGAATGCTGAGGAAAAGCAAGCCCCAGATTTCCTAAAAATCGTGACACTTATGAAGACCTTGGGAACTTATTGTTTCGAGGGGAAGCAAGACCCTTATGAGGCAGATGCATGGCTACTAAGTATGGAGAAGAACTTTGCAGCGACCAGGTGCCCATCTGAGTTTAAGAAGGATATTGGTGTATACTATCTGGAAAAGGAAGCATTAGGTTGGTGGAGTAGTATTGATCGCCAGACTGGCCATACTACCAATACATGGGAGAAATTCCGAGAAGAGTTTGAGCAGAAGTATTTTCCACCGGAAGTTCGTGATCGACTAGTTCAAGAATTCCTCAGATTGGAGCAAGGAGAAAAGAGTGTGAGAGAAAATGAGGCAGAGTTTATGAAGCTACAAAGATATGCCACATACTGCAACGTCAGCAACAAAGCTCTAGCAAGACAATTCATGCAAGGGTTGAATCCGGAGATAGGAAGCCGACTTCAATCGGTAACTTTCACCAGTCCTCATGAAGCCATAGAGAAGGCGGTGAATGTGGAAGTCTGTCTACTTCGAGCAAAAGAGGAAGAAAATAAGAAGAGAGAGAACACTGAATCTGGCCCAATTACGTTATTAAGACCGAGTAAGTCTACAAAGTGTGACCAACCATCGAAGTGTGAAAAAAACTCGGAATGGAGGAATCTTAAAGCTGAAGAAGACAGTTCACGTGAGAACATGTCACATGTGTGGAGAAGAAGGACACTTTGCTCGAAACTGTCTAGATAACAACATAAAGTCTGATAACCCCGCATACATCAGATGTTATGCATGTGGAGAAAAAGGTCATTATGCGAAAGTATGTCCATCCAAGCAGTCTAGGACTTCAGAGTAGATGGAAGACCAGAGAGACTGACTCAATCGACGAATTAACCCTCGGCCAAGCGTCAAGCCTAGCGAGTAGAGTATAAGTGTTAGATGTGTTAGCCTTCAATTCGGCAGGACCCGGAAAGGTCCCAAACCAGGTACGTATGGGCGCTAACCCTCTTTTGCGTGATGAATGAATTTTCTTGTTGAGTGCTTGCGTGTTACGGTTATGGTGGTTTGGTAGAATTGTTAAATCCCTGATCCATAGAGTGTCTATGTTTAGGCTTGTAATTTGAGATGAGGGTGGATGTCTTTGTGTGAACCTCTGAAACTGAAACCCTTAAGTTGGTCAGTATGGTAATAGGAGTACCCGTGGATGTCTTCGATAGGATTGATAATGGAAGTCTAGGAAAAGCCTAGAGACCGAATCTAGTTTGAACCATTCAGTTTGAGAACCATGGTGAGCGTGTGAGTTGGCCTTAAAAATAGGAAAACCTTGGAGGAATGAATGAGGATGGTGGCAGCAAAGGTGATTGCGGGATTGAGAGGTATGGATCTGAGGGAAAGGCCAAGATCAGTATTGAAGACAACGGTGTGACAAAACAAGAAGAACTAGACAAGACAGTAATCCCGGGGAAGAAAGAAGAACGATTGTATCAGGAAGGTTGTGATATCAAGCGACGATTTCACCAGATAATATCAAAGGAAGATATGGCGACATCAAAAGGAAAAGTCAGGAGACTGAACCCGAAGGAAGTTTGCTCTGGACACCGAGAATTCGAGGACGAATTCATTTTAAGGGGGGGGGGAGAATGTAATACCCCAGTCTAGAGAAGAAATTACCCTCGAGCAGAAATAAAATTTGAAGACCGATGCAGACAATTTTAAAAATTCCGGGAATTGGATCACAGATGCCTAAGACATCAATAGAGTCAATGCAAAAGGATTCAACTCAATAAAAAGTCGGACGCGAGCAATAAAAATCGGAGAAACGGATAGAACTGAGAAAGGACACTCCGAACGAAATAATTCACAGATGGTGCGTCGACCGTCAAAACATTCTAAGATTTTGTGGAGCTCGTAAGGACCCGCAGAGGAAGCGTATGAGCTAAGAAAATCCAGTTTTGGACGGTTGACGCAGATGTTATGAAGAAAACATCAAGAAGGTCCGAGATGAGATAAGGCCAGAAGAGTTTGTCAAAGGAGGTGCGGCACCCATTCAAATGAGGTGAAATTTTGTGGAGATACTAAGGACATATGGAGGAGTATTTGGAAAGAAACAGATCTCTTTTTGGACGGCTGCCGCAGAAGTTATGATGAAAATACTAAGGAGCTCCGAGATGAGATAAGCCGAAATGATTTGTCCATAGGAGATGCGTCACCCAGCCAAATGGAGTGAAACTTTGTATAGATTCTAAAGACATCTGAAAGAGCATTTAGAAAAAATCAGATCGCATTTTGGACGGCGGACGCGGTTTTTACGACATAAGTTGTTCGTAGCTCGAAAATGGGCAATACCGAGAAAAGTCAAGGAAGGTCAGTCAGGGACCCACTACCAACGAATTTTGCTTAGCAGACAAGGAGGTGTAGAACTCATGAATGGGTAGAAATACCCCCAGACGTCTTCAGTTATCCTCATTCACAAATTCCTTCATAAACCATAAACCAAGAGAGAGAAAACTTATAAGGTTAGAGAGAGAAAATAAGTTAGTGTATGAGTGAGCCATGGGAAGCTTAGATCGTGGATATAATTTGGTCTTCGGTTAAGGCGTGAAAGCGTTATGCTATAGATATGGCAGCGATGGAATTTCTTGTTGTGTGCACTGTTGCTTGGTTGATTGTGTGATTATCTATGCATGCTTGTGTGTTTATTTAATGTTGTGATTGCATGCGTGTGTGTTGCATGAGGATCGACATGGTATAACACCGGGTGCCTTGTGCTCCGCGGATTATATCATCTCGGATCCATGTGTGTGGACTAACGTGTTTGCAGGGAGTATCCGCGGTATAAGCTAACGTTTATTGCAGGGTAACCGCGGATAAGTGTTGTGGGATGTTGAGCAGAGTGTTGTGAAGTGTAGTGGTGTTTGGTATAGAGTGGAGTGTTGTAGTGTGTTTAGGTGCGGATCATGTAGGTGAGTTTATCCTACATGATTAGGGACAGTGTGGTCGGATTCCCCGCTTTCCTTACCGTGAGTTTATCGGTAAGAAGACTCGGAGAGACGGGATTGCAGCCTGGGGCCGAGTAAGGGATAGCCGTATATAGTCGGAATCCTACCGGGATCCACCGTGAGTTTATCGGGCCGGTTGAGCGTAAGGGGATAGCCGTAGATAGTCGGAATCCCGCCGAGATGCACCGTGAGTTTATCGGGGCTCGGTCTCATGTGTGATGTTCCGGCTTGATGGTCTTTGTGATAGTCAAGTGCAGGGTTTTCACGGGAAGGGGAATCGGCCGGCACACTGATGAGATCTCAATTCCTACGCGTAAGTGTGTGAGCATTGTGAGAACGCAGAGTGATTTGGAGTGGTGTCGTGAAGAGTGTGCGGTACCAATACTTTTAGGCGTCTGAGATCTATTTTTTATTGTTTCGGCTATTGATTATTAATTTGCTTGATTGATTATTTGTTTGGGATTCTGGGATGGTTATATTTGTTGGTTGTGCTCCGGACTCACTGAGTAATCTTAGATTACTCACCCCTTTTCCCTTCTCTAGCAGGTAACCAGTAGGAGTGGCGCGGAACGTTAGGTCACCGGAGTAGATTTGGCTTGGCTTTTGTAAAACTGGTTTGTAGCTAAAATATGCATTATCTCTTTTGGCACTAGGCCTTGGCCACAAAGATATATATATATATATAAGTTTGTAAGAACATGTTTTCGGAATGATATGAATAAAGAGGAATGTTTTTACAAACTTGGCTTGCTTAATGATATTAGTCTAGTCCGGACTAACACAACTCAAGACCAACGTACGGGTTGAAAAGCCTTAGGCCGCGGTCGAGAGGTATCGGAGTTGGTCGGATGGACCGGCCTTAAGCTCAGTGACCTCTGAGACGGGCTGGACTATCTGATTAACCCCGACTTGTGGCATTTGCGGATCAGGCTAGGCTGAGGGATTGGTCGCTCGTGTTCTTGTTTGATTGTCGTTCGGCCAGTCCTGTCTAGTCCGGTTCGGGGGTGTTACACGGCGGCTGGCCTTATCCCAGCCGCCGGTTGATGCTTGAAGAAGACCCGGCGGCTGGCCTTATCCCAGCCGCCGGTTGGCGCTTGAAGAAGACCCGGCGGCTGGCCTTATCCCAGCCGCCGGTTCATGTCTCGGACTGGTTGGGGGTAGTTGGCCTTAGCTCGTTCGGTCCATGTTCGGGATAAGTTTCATTTGATCTCGACCTTGACTTCTCGTTCCGTCAATCTTCGAGGAGGGGATTTCGACCCCAACAAGGTAAATCATCCAAATGAGCGAGACATAGAAGGACAAGCGACGGTGGGAAATATGACCCGAAACCAAGAGAGGAAGCGTAGAGATGCATCTGAGAGCAGAAGAAGACAGGGACCCAGCACAATGCCAAGCATGGGAGCAAGTGCAAGCCGGCAGCTGCGCTTCCAAAACCATTTGACCCCAAGAAGGAAAAGACAAAAACAAGAACTGATAAGGATACAGGCAATGAGTTCTCTACAGGGAATGAGCGAGCGAGCAGAGACATCAAGAGGACAGAATGACAGGGTAGAAACAGAGGCTGAAACACAAATGGGATAACAGAACAGAGTGCCACAGCAAGCAGAGGGTCTGGAGGATTTCTCTAGGTCCGAAGCCGGGGTCCTTAGCCATTGCAAGCTGGAACTGTTGTGGGATGGGCAACAGTGCAACAGTCTGGCGAATAGAGGAGATCAGGAAGAAGCACAGACCAGTGATTCTCTTTCTTATGGAAACAAAGAACAGCGAGGAAACTGTACTGTCTGATCTCCAATGTTTAAACTTTAATTCATCTTCTGTTGTTGCACCACATAGTCTAGGGGGAAGGGGTTTAGCTCTCTTTTGGGATGAGGATGTTGAACTGGAAGTTCTCAACAAGAGCCAAAACTACTTTATCACAAAAATCAAATACAAAAGACATGTCTTCTACTCAATCTTTGTTTACGGAGAACCAGATAAGACAAAGAGGAGAGAGTTCTGGCACACGCTTACAGAATTTAACAAGGAAATGGAGCTCTCGTGGATGATCACTGGAGATTTTAACGATATAATCTCTGAGGAAGAAAAAGTGGGAGGACCAACGAGACCGGAGGGATCCTCATCCGACTTTCGAACTTTTATATCCGAATGCGATTTATATGATGTAAAGCACACTGGAGATTGCTTTTCATGGAGGGGGAGAAGACATACCCATCTGGTACGATGCCGGCTAGATCGCACTCTTGCAAATGGAGGTTGGTTTGAGCTATTTCCATAAGCCTGCTGCAAGTACCTGAGATTCGAGAGATCGGATCATCGCCCCTTGATCATGTACTTGGCACCACCGAAGAAAAGAGGGGCCAAACTCTTTCGATACGATCGTAGTTAGGGGAAGAACCCAACAGCAAAGGAAGTCATTCGACTGGCTTGGAGGGAAATGAGATTCAAGACAGTTGCCAGCAAAATTGCGAACTGTAGTATCAACTTGATGAAGTGGAGTAAAGCACAACACATAAACCACAACCAGCTGATTCAATTAAAACAAGCGGCCCTAGACAAAGCCATGACTGACACAAACGCACAAGAAGAAGAGGTTCAGAGAATTAGTGAGGATCTGGAAAAAGCCTACAAAGCTGAAGAGGAATTCTGGAGACAGAGAAGCCGCCAATTTTGGCTGATGCTAGGAGACAAAAATACCTCTTACTTTCATGCTATAACCAGAGGGAGAAGGGCAATGAACATAATAACTGTGATAGAAAGCAAAGATGGCCAACCCGTCTTTGAAGAGTAGAAGATTGTGGAGGTGATGGAAACCTATTTCAATTCTCTCTTCAAATCAAAAAACAATGATCCCACCCAGACAGTTCAGAAAGCGATTAATGCGCTCATTACGGAGAGAATGAATACGGACCTGATCAATATCCTGGATGCGATGGAGATAAAGAGAGATGTATGGTCGATCAATGCGGACAAGGCACCGGGACTGGATGGCTTCTCGGCGGGATTTTATCACACCAACTGGGATATTATAAACAGTGAAGTAGTGAAGGAGGTTGAAGGTTTTTTCACTGAAGGGAGACTACCGCACAACATAAATGCTACACATATCAGGCTGATACCAAAGATCAAAAACCCCAGAAGCGTTAAGGACTACAGACCATTGGCGTTATGCAATGTTTTTTACAAAATCTGCTCCAAGATCTTGACAATGAGACTGAAGAAATTACTAAGAGAGATAGTATCGGAGAACCAGTCAGCCTTTGTCCCAGATAGAGCCATAACAGATAACGTCTTGATCACCCATGAGATGATGCACTATCTAAAAGCCTCCAAAGCAACTAAACACTGCTCAATGGTGGTAAAAACTGATAGGAGCAAGGCTTACGACCGGCTAGAGTGGAACTTCATATCGGAGGTCCTCGGGCGATTTGGCTTCCATGAGAAGTTTATAGGATGGGTGATGCAATGCGTCTCAACGGTATCCTTTGCTATCCTTATCAACGGAGAGGCTAAAGGAGCTATCACACCAGAACACGGAATCAGACAACGCGACCCTCTCTCGCCGTTTTTGTTCATTCTATGCAGTGAAGTCTTATCCGGACTATGCATTAGAGCACATCAAGCTGGAGAGCTGAACGGGATTCAAGTGGCAAAAAGAGGACCCAGAATCAATCACATCTTGTTTGCTGATGACACTATGTTTTTCTTGAAAACTGATGAGAGAAGCTGCTCCCAACTGATGAAGATAGTAGAGGAATACGAGACAGCCTCATGCCAGACAACAAACAAAGATAAGTCAGCCATTACCTTTTCTGCAAAAGCTTCGATGGAAATAAGAGATAATGTTAAGCGAAGGCTGGGCATAAGAAAAGAAGGTGGTAATGGTAAATACTTGGGAATGCCAGAACTCTTTGGCAGGAAAAAGAAAGATCTATTCACTTCAGTTGTGGACAGGATCAAGCATAAATCTCAGAGCTGGGCTACAAGAAGACTCTCAGGAGCAGGGAAGTTAACTTTGTTAGAATCTGTTCTGGCAGCAATTCCTAATTTCTCTATGGCCAACTTTAAACTCCCTATGAGCATATGTAATAGAGCGCAATCTGCCCTAACCAGATTCTCGTGGGATTCAAACCCAGAATCAAAAAGCATTTGCTGGGTGGGATGGGACAAGCTCACCAAATCCAAAAGAGATGGAGGACCGGGTTTCAGAGATGTGGAAGCCTTTAATGATGCTATGGTGGCCAAGGTAAGCTGGAGAATCATGACCCATACAAACTGCCTACTGGCGAGGCTGCTAAAAAGCAAATATAGCACATAGGAAGATTTCATGACTGTGAAAGGAACGACAACGATCTTGCATGGCTGGCGAGGGATTCTAATTGGAAGGGACCTATTAGATCGCAATGTGGGATATGAAATTGGGAATGGAGCGAAAGAAAGATTATGGGATGATGCCTGGATATCTTTCAACAACCGAGACCAGATTCAAGGACCGGCAACAGAGGAAACAAGGAATTGGACTGTGTCGAGTTGTTTATTGAAGGAACAACCCAATGGGATGAGGAGAAAATAAAAAAGGTGTTAACAAATCGGGTTGAGGAAATTCTCTGCATTCATCCAAGCCAAACAGGAGCAGAGGATAAACTTATCTGGATTCCGGAGAAAAGTTGAGTGTACACAGCAAAATCAGGGTACCATCAGGCCCTTGGGATTAAGGTAACACAGGAACAACAATATCGGAGAAGTGAGGATACAATGATCGAGTGGGATAGAGAAGTGTGGAAGAGGAAGACAAGTCCGAAAATACAAATGTTCATATGGAAAGCGCTTAAGGGAGCCTTAGCAGTTGGTGAGAACCTACAGAGGTTGAAAATTATACAATCATATGAGTGTATTCGATGCCGACAAGCAGAATCAGTGGAGCATGCTCTGTTCCGCGGCAACTATGCCTGCCGAGTATGGGACCTCTACCCCTTTGAGATAAATATGGCGACAGACCTAGAAGGGACAATGGGAGAGATACTGAAACGAATCAGGGATTTTCGGGCTCTCCCACCAACGGGAGTTAAAGGGGACACACTCCTCTCTTTCTTGTGCTGGAACCTCTGGGTAAGCGGGAACAATAAGGTGTTTGAAAGGAGAGAAATGGGAGAAATGGACCTCGTCACAAAGGCCACCTCTGAAGCGCGTGAATGGAGCCAAGCGCAAGAGAAAGAAAAGGAGGAAGAAGCCCGGAACGCAAAAGAAGGGCAATTGACAGCACCAACACGCAGAACACAATAGGAAGGCATCATAGAGTGTTGGACAGATGCTGCCTGGATTCATACGACAAAGGAAGCGGGACTAGGCTGGGTGATCAAGAACCCGGAGGAACTCAACCAGCGAAGAGAGATGATGCGGAGGAAGATGGTACTGTCGCCATTAATGGCGGAAGCACAAGCTTGCAGGGAAGCTTTGAAAAGTTTGAGAGCGAGTCAATGGAACAAGGTGAGGATCTTTTCATACTCACTCAACCTGATCGGAGCGCTATCCGGAAAGGAGTATCACAAGGAATTGTATGGAGTAATCACAGATATCAACAACTTAACCAAAGAGTTTGAATGGGTGGACTTTGCTTTCACACCAAGAAAAGATAATGGAGAGGCTGATGCTGCAGCAAAACGGGCACTTGAATGTGTGTATGTTGAGATTATTATGAGATTGTAAGAGAACTAAGCTTATTTTGCGAATGAAAGTACCGTTTTATGACCAAAAAAAAAAAGACCAACGACATCCTGTAATACTCCTTGTTAGTAGCTGCGCCAGTGACACAAAAACTTAATCTGATGATCATCACATTTTAATTTGAACAACTATGTCACCATATCTGTGAGAGCCGAAACTCACACTGTCAAAACTTATATTTAATGGGGGGCTCGAAAATTCTATTTATAAAGAACTAAAGGACCAAAAATGCAAAAAGATGAAAAGAGGGATTTTTATTGATATTTTCCGAAAGTACAAGGGAAATTAGCAAAAGCTGAATAGTCTTAAATTGCTAAAACTCCTAATACTCGGATTTGGGATGGGATCTACCCTTACATGAGCGTACATATATATACTGACAATCCTAGGAGGTTAAGACTCCAGATTTCCGATGTGGGACCTTGTCTTTCCTTCCCAGCCGCCGACCTAAGCTTTTTGGGCCCGATATCCGGCCCGAGAGTCTTCCGTGATCCGTCCGTGCGTTCTGACCCAAATCCGGCCCGCCGATGAATAGTGATCCGTGAATAGTAAACCGATGAATAGTAATCCGAATCTCGGTTTAAGCTCAATTCGATTTTTCGGTTAACTTTGTCTCGGGATGAATAGTGTTTTTCAACGGTTTTTCCCGCGAGAATAGTGTTCCGAGCGTTTTACGACTTCTGAGATTTGAACCGCCCATTTTTCGTTTGAACTTCCAGCCGCCGGTTCTCGTATTAATGGCCAGCCGCCGGATCCTTTGGCTCGTGTGCTCGGCGACTGGTCCATGGATGGCTGGACGTTCGTCATGGTCTTTTGGGGAATGTTTACGGACGTCTTCGGAGTCAGAACATGCACATGGATGATCTTCGGGTCAGTTCGGGCATGACGGTCGGTCGACTGAACGATGTTCGGACGATGAGTCTTGACTTTGAGAAATGATCGTGTGCATGTGATGAAGACCCGGCGGCTGGCACTCATCCCAGCCGCCGACCGTGGACGTGTGAAGACCCGGCGGCTGGCACTTATCCCAGCCGCCGGTTTCGGATGAGGAAGACCCGGCGGCTGGCACTCATCCCAGCCGCCGGTTCGTATCTTGGATGGATCGTGGGCAGTTTGCCTTAGCTCGTCCGTCCCATGTTCGGATGAAGAAGACCCGACGTCCGGGATAAGTGCCAGCCGCCGGTTTCGGATGAAGAAGACCCGGCGGCTGGCACTCATCCCAGCCGCCGGTTCGTATCTTGGATGGATCGTGGGCAGTTTGCCTTAGCTCGTCCGTCCCATGTTCGGATGAAGAAGACCCGACGGCCGGGATAAGTGCCAGCCGCCGGTTTCGGATGAAGAAGACCCAGCGGCTGGCACTCATCCCAGCCGCCGGTTCGTATCTTGGATGGATCGTGGGCAGTTTGCCTTAGCTCGTCCGTCCCATGTTCGGATGGAGAAGACCCGGCGGCCGGGATAAGTGCCAGCCGCCGGTTTCGGATGAAGAAGACCCGGCGGCCGGGATAAGTGCCAGCCGCCGGTTTCGGATGAAGAAAACCCGGCGGCCGGGACAAGTGCCAGCCGCCGGTTTCGGATGAAGAAAACCCGGCGGCTGGCACTCATCCCAGCCGCCGGTTCGTGCCTTGGACGGGTCGTGGGCAGTTTGCCTTAGCTTTGCCCGTTCCATGTTCGTGATTTGATCTCGACCTTGACTTCTCGTTCCGTCAATCTTCGAGGAGGGGATTTTGACCCCAATAGTTAGCCCCCCAGCTCTTTGTTCCCGTGGTTCGGAGCGAGGAGCTTTAAGCTGAGAGTGTTATCGGGATTGACTGAAACGAGAAGGCAACGAGTTTTTCCGTTCGTCCGTTTGCCCGCTTCTCTTTAATGTCTTGTCAGAGCATTGTTCATCATGGAAATTTGTGCCATGTTTGCTATATCAAAGGAGTGACTTCATTCATTTTTTCACATCCCCTTCTCAAGTTTTTTTCTTCAAATCTCTTATTTGAACGTCTTTCTCTTTAGCAATGGCTGGTGAAGGAGGTTCTCCTTTCGGTTTCAACTTTGATGCAATAATGAACAACCAGTTTGAGTTTGATTTTATATCCGCTGATCAGGATATGATACTTGTGGAAGATCTTCTGGCAGCCGGAGAAAATGCCATTCCACGAGCAGCGCACGGTCCCGAAGGCGTTCCTCAGTGGGAGGCTGGTCCTAGCTATGCTCAAGGAGCGTTCGGTTTTGCGAATGTTCCTCAATGGCAGCCTGAGACGGCGGCTGGGAATGATATCAGACCCGAGCCGGCGGCCGGGAATGATATCAGACCCGAGCCGGCGGCCGGGAATGAGATCAGACCCAAGCCGGCGGCTGGGAATGAGGTCAGGCCCGAGCCGGCGGCCGGGAGTTCTACGAGTAGGGCGTCTGGTTCGAGGAGGGCGACTGGCTCTAAGACCGCTTCCAAGAGGGCGGCTGGCACAGTCGTCGTATCAAGATGGGCGCTCGGCCCTTTGAGTGATCGGGATTCTCCGGACGAGCTTAGACACGACTTCCGGATCTCGGACAAGATTAAGTTCCGTCTTCCAAAAGATAAGGATAGAATGAACAAGGCGCCGGAAGGGTATTTCGCCATGCACGAATCAATGTTCTACGAAGCTTTCCTCTGGTTCCCGATCCCGGGAGCTATCTTCGAATTTCTCGAGTTATATGGGGTTGCGATCTCTCAACTTACCCCATCCGCTCTAAGGATTTTGATGGGACTCGTGGTTCGTTGTGCTGAGTGCGGGATCAAGTTGGAGCGTGATCTTATACGGAATTTCTTTTCGTTGAGGAAAGTTTCCAAGTCGGAGTTCTTCTGCTCGGTCATAGTTCGGAAGAATATACCGCAGTTCTATACCGGGCTTCGACAGCATTGCAAAGCTTCGCGACACGAGTTTTTCTATGTGAAGCGCAGCCCGCTGACGGTCGGTTCTGACTTCGGCGGCTCGGTTAGGACCGAGTGGAGTTTGCCACGTAAGCGTTTCATCTTTTTGTGAATTTTTTCTCTATAAGTATCCCTTACTCCTTTGCTTCATAACTTCATAACTTCATTCCTCACAACTTTTCATTTTTCTCTCTCTAGTTCGAGATCCCTTTGCTTCTAGAGTTTCCGGGTTTGAGGATATCGTTGCAGAAGTTGACAAGAAGAAAATCGATTGGAAAAGTCCTGATCTCTGGTGCCGTTTTCTGGACGCGAAAGATATTTTGGAAGGGCGTGCTCCTCCAAAAGGTCCTGACTTTGTTGATCCAATGGCGACATACCCTGGCATGGAGGGCGTTTGGAAGTACCGCCGGCAGAAGTATGGCGAGGCTGGACCGTCCGGAGAGGCGGCTGGGTTTGATCCGGCGTCCGGGTTTGTTCTCCCGCCCGGGCCTGATTTTCGTGGCGTGCCCGAGGAACAGGTTGCTGTTCCTCAGGGTTCTGCTTCTGCCGCCGTTGCGGATAAAGGGAAGGGAGCTTCAAACAGCCCGGACCGTCCGAGGCGGGGTAAAGTGGCTCGGACGGCCGAGGTGTCTGATCCCGGTCTTATTTTTGATGCTCGCAAGGCAGCGGGAGGAGATCCAGCCGAGTCCATGAAAGTTGTGGACTATTTTGGCACGTTGGCTCCAGCCCCTACTGTGCCGTTCGATCGCTCGGCTGTTTACGGAGATCTATCTTCCGGCCTTATGATGGTAATTCTTTTTACCTTTAGATTTGTTTTGACGCAGTTCGGTCTTTTACTGATATTTGCCTTTCTTTGATTCAGGTCGCCACTCGAGCTCATGCGACTCAGGTTGCCTTGGACGCTTCGGAGAAAGAGTCCCGAAAGAAGGACAAGAAGATCAAGGCCCTGGAAGTCAAGCTCCGGAACGTGGAGAGAAGGTCTCAGAAAGAGCTTAAGAAAGCGCTCGCGGAGGCTGAGCGGAAGATGGATCTGGCGATCAAGAAATGCCGCTGGCAATTGGTGGAGAAGTACCGGCTCCGCATCGAAGGTGCTAAAGCTGCCCTTGCGCCGATGCGTCAGGCGAAGTATGGCGAGACTGCCTTGACTGAGGTCAGCTCGAACCTTGACCTAGTCCGGGATATTAAGTCCGGGAAGTCCAAGGTCGAGGAGGAGGAAGGAGAGCTGAAGGCATCATTAGAGCGGCTCGAAGGAGGAGATTGGGCCGGCTCCTACGATCGGGCTGCCGCCGTTCTCGAGAGCCACTTGGTATGCTCTCCCGTCTCTCCGTACCAGTCTCCGGAGGCCGAGGATTTGGATTATGCAGCTCCTACTCCTCTTGTTGAATATGATTAGGCTTTTGGCCTTGTATTATCTGTTTCTGTTGTTTTCAGGTCTTTTGACCTTTTTCATTGTATTTGCTTCTTTGTCTGAACTTGGTCACTCATATCTCCTTTCATGGAGATTTATTATCTATTTGCTTTTGCCTTAGATGTCATGGACTTCTTTGCTTGCTTGCTTTGCTTTTATAGCCTTGATAAAGGAGAAGGTGGGTGGCCGGTATGTTTCTCTTTCAAGAGGGCGGCTGGCCCGTTTTGTATAACGAAGGGCGGCCGGCCCGTCTCTCTACGGAGGACGGGCGGCTGGCCCGTTTTGTAGAGTGAAGGGCGGCTGGCCCGTCTCTCTACGGAGGACGGGCGGCTGGCCCGTTTTGGAGTTGATCTGTAGCTTTGCGGAGCGAAGGGCGGCTGGCTCGTCTCTCTACGGAGGACAGGCGGCTGGCCCGTTTTGGAGCTGATTGACATTGCGTTGGAGTGTTATTCCGGACACTCGAACTTTTAGACCAGTTTGTATTTGCGAATATTCCTGGGTTTAATGCAGTCTTTTGTCGTCGTAGGGGACCGAGCTTGTTCAGATCCCTCTTCCGACTGAACGCTTTTAAGATCTCGCATCAGGGCCGGTTTGATACTGCGTTCTTGAGATGTCTTTGACCAGTGTGCCATGTCAGGCGCTTACTGGGTTTAAAGAGTTTACTTTGTGTCTTGTACTATGCGAAGTGTTGGTGAAAGTAAACTAATCAGAACATCGTTTTGAGCGTTTCCTGCAGGATCGCGGGATACAAGTTACGCCCTTCGGATGTTAATCCGGAAATTTGTATAGCGCGCTAGTCTTATCCTCCGCGGGATGTTGAAAGAACCATGGTTTAAAAGATAGTCTTGTTGTGGCCGGCAACAGACGAATTTGTTGGAAAGGACTTAAGTATTCGGGAGAAGTATCTTGATCGGTTGGTGGTCATGGATAAGTTACGAGATGCTAAACCTCGATGTTCATCTGATTTTAAGTTCGAGTTGAAGATGTTTTATGAGATACTAAGTCTCAATGTTCATTTTCCTCGGGGTTTTCCGGATCCATTCGGTTTCTAGATCAAGTTTCAAGATGCTAAGTCTCGATGTTTGTCAGAATGGTGTTTTCGGGAAACTTTTTCAAGCTTTGGATGTGTTATGAGATGCTAAGTCTCAATGTCCATCTTCTTGAAAAAATTTTTGCAAAAATTTGGGAGTATGTATATACGGACCCACTCCCCCCCCTTTTTTAAGGAGAGGGGCAACTGAACTCGTTTTTTAAGCGAGCTGCCTACGTACCCTTCGTGAAAAGGGATCAAGTCACCCGTAGTTCCTTTTTTTTTTTTTTTGGCTCGGGAAGACGGTTAAGTCTTGGTAATGGAGTTGTCCGTTGCGGCTTCGGCGTTTTCTGCGGTCTTTTCTGCAGCTTTTGTCTTTTCTTGGTTGATTTCGGTCTCCGTGGGTGGAACCTCCGTTTTTTCGAACCGCTCGGTTCTATTTACTTTCTTCTCCAGCTCGGGGGCGTCGTCTTCATTCTTTCTTTTCGGGTTCTCTCTATGCGGCATGGTCGGATTCCGGAGCTTGTGCTCTGCCAGAAAACAGATCCGAGCCTCCTTCTGGTTTCCCCAAACGGTCTTGATCCCGTTTGGTGTCGGGAACTTCAGGCAGAGATGGTAAGTTGATGGGATAGCTCGCATTGAGTTGATCCAAGGAGTTCCCACGATCACATTATAAATCGCGGGGTGGTTAGCCACCGCGAAGTTAACGATTTTGGTAATCCCTCCTGCACGAACCGGGAGCTGGATCGTTCCGTCCGTCATTGTGACTTCACCGGAGAATCCGATCTCGGATTTGGCTTTATCAACGATGGATCTACCTTCATCCTCTGAAGTGTCTCCCGAAAAATGACATCCACCGAACTTCCGGTATCGATCAAGATCCGAGAGACGTCATGGTCGTTGATGTCCAGTTCTACCACCAATGGGTCGTCGTGAGGTTGGTCAAGTCCTTCGGCGTCTTTTTCGTTGAAGGCGATCCGGTCGTCGTTTTCGGTGATCGGCTCCTGCGGGTTTGACTCCTTGTGTCCTCTTCTCAGGAAAGCCTTTATCGAAGCCACCGTGTCTCGGCAGTACTGAGATCCTCCGATGATCATGTGGATCCTCCTGCGGTTGGCGGCGGAGTCGTATCCGTTTGGTCTCCTTCCCCGTTTGGGGGTATCTTCGTCGGGCCTTTCGGGACGTTCCCGGTTAAGTCGTTCGTCCAGGGCGCCAACGTCTTCTTCGACAGCTCCGAGACTCTCGAGGGTTACTCCGTTTCCGAGCTCTCCGGCTAATAGCTTTGCCGCGAGCCTTCTTCCGACAGTCCTGCAGTTTTCGGTCGAGTGCCCCTTTGCCTTGTGGAAGGTACAAAAGGCGTTCTCGTCGAATCCCGGTCGTGTCCATGTGTTCCACGGTCCCCTGTTGCGCCCATCTGATGGTCTCTCCGTGTTTATTTGATAGTTATGTGCTCCGCCTGGGTTGGGTTCCTCATCTCGGCTGGTTCGCCTACTTCTTCTCTCGTTTGGAAAGTTAGAAGGTTGCACCATGCCTTTGGCTACCAATTTCGATGATTGGTGCTTTCCGGCTGGGACCCTCATTTCTTCCTCATAGATCACGAAGTTAGAAGCACGGTGGAGAGCATCTTGGATGGTTACCGGTGGGTTGACGGTAATCTCCTTTCTGAAGTTTGAAGTCTTCAGCAAGGACTTCTTCAGGGCGTTGATCGCGGCACTGTTGCTTAGGCCGTCGATCTTCGAGACAATCATCTTAAACCTCTCGATGAAATCTCGAAGACTTTCATCGGGCTCCTGCGATAACGAATAGAGGTCTGCGTCGGATGTTGACTGTCTTATGAACAGCGAGTAATGCTTCAGGAAGGCTGCCGACAATTGCTCGAAACCGTTAATGGAATCTCTTTCTAGCCTTGAGAACCAAGACAGGGCTGATCCTTTCAGATGCTCCACGAAGAGGAGGCAGAATCCTGCGTCTCTCTCTTCGGGTTTGAATCTGGCCCGTCCCATAGCGATGTGGAAGGCTGTCATGTGGGCCTTCGGATCAGTTGTCCCGTCGTAGAAGGGAATTCGGATTTTTCCCGTGTCAGAGAGTTTGACGCTTGTGATCGTCGAAGTGAACGGAATCTTTTGCGTTTCCTCTAGGACGCGGTCAATTTCCGGGGCCGCACTTGTCGCTTTATGGACCTGCGACCTTACCTCCTTCATCTGACTCGTGGTGAGTTCTAGGCGGGCACGGAGCTCATCCAGCTCGTCCCTTCGACTAGCGGATCGATTAGCTCTGGCCTCTCGTTCCTCCTTTTCCTGCTCTTCGATCCAGCGGAGCTCTTCTTCGTCCGCGTTCAGGTCTCCGACCTCATCGTCAGTTTCGCCTTCGGCTCTGTTCGTGGTGTCTCTCGGGTTTTCGCCGTTAGTCACCGTGGAAGTCGGCCGTTCAGCGGTTCGCCCAGTGGCGCTTTTCCGGTACAGCGGGGTTGGTGCTGACGGTTCTCTCCTTGTTCCGACCGGGGTCTGTTCGTCGGGATTCTGACGGCCTGAGGGATCCGCTCGCGGGGTGAAGATAGGGCGTCTTACTCCTAGAGTCCGAGGGGCGTGTGCTGGTTCCTGGGAAGCCGCTCTTTCTCGTGCGGCTGCTCTCTCTTGCCTGTTTTGCCGCTCCGTGATTTCGGCTACCATGTTCCGCAGTTCGGTGATCGCTGCATTCTCCGGGGCAGTGTTGGCTGTTTCCGTGATGATCGGATCTTGGTGTGGCATTCCGTATCTGGCGAGGGGCCTGGGGGAAGTCCCGGGATTTCCGACTGCTCCGTCGGTGGATGTCCCGGTAGCAGTTGTTCCGGTTCCGGCCGCCGATGTGCTAATGGCGGGAAGTCCCATTCCGGCTGCTGCTCCGGTCGGTTGGTTGGTGATGTCGTCAGTTCTTCTGGTCATTGTCTTCGTTCGGTATCCTTTTCGTTCTTAGGGTTAAGAATATTTCTCGTCCCCACAGACGGCGCCAAACTGTGAGAGCCGAAATTCACACTGTCAAAACTTATATTTAATGGGGGCTCGAAAATTCTATTTATAAAGAACTAAAGGACCAAAAATGCAAAAAGATGAAAAGAGGGATTTTTATTGATATTTTCCGAAAGTACAAGGGAACTCCTAATACTCGGATTTGGGATGGGATCTACCCTTACATAAGCGTACATATATATACTGACAATCCTAGGAGGCTAAGACTCCAGATTTCCGATGTGGGACCTTGTCTTTCCTTCCCAGCCGCCGACCTAAGCTTTTTGGGCCCGATATCCGGCCCGAGAGTCTTCCGTGATCCGTCCGTGCGTTCTGACCCAAATCCGGCCCGCCGATGAATAGTAATCCGTGAATAGTAAACCGATGAATAGTAATCCGAATCTCGGTTTAAGCTCAATTCGATTTTTCGGTTAACTTTGTCTCGGGATGAATAGTGTTTTTCAACGGTTTTTCCCGCGTGAATAGTGTTCCGAGCGTTTTACGACTTCTGAGATTTGAACCGCCCATTTTTCGTTTGAACTTCCAGCCGCCGGTTCTAGTATTAATGGCCAGCCGCCGGATCCTTTGGCTCGTGTGCTCGGCGACTGGTCCATGGACGGCTGGACGTTCGTCACGGTCTTTCGGGGAATGTTTACGGACGTCTTCGGAGTCAGAACATGCACATGGATGATCTTCGGGTCGGTTCGGGCATGACGGTCGTTCGACTGAACGATGTTCGGACGATGAGTCTTGACTTTGAGAAATGATCGTGTGCATGTGATGAAGACCCGGCGGCTGGCCTTATCCCAGCCGCCGGTTTGTATGTGGTGGAGATCCGGCGGCTGGCACTCATCCCAGCCGCCGACCGTGGACGTGTGAAGACCCGGCGGCTGGCACTTATCCCAGCCGCCGGTTTCGGATGAGGAAGACCGGCGGTTCGTATCTTGGATGGATCGTGGGCAGTTTGCCTTAGCTCGTCCGTCCCATGTTCGGATGAAGAAGACCCGACGGCCGGGATAAGTGCCAGCCGCCGGTTTCGGATAAAGAAGACCCGGCGGCTGGCACTCATCCCAGCCGCCGGTTCGTATCTTGGATGGATCGTGGGCAGTTTGCCTTAGCTCGTCCGTCCCATGTTCGGATGGAGAAGACCCGGCGGCCGGGATAAGTGCCAGCCGCCGGTTTCGGATGAAGAAGACCCAGCGGCCGGGATAAGTGCCAGCCGCCGGTTTCGGATGAAGAAAACACCGCGGCCGGGACAAGTGCCAGCCGCCGGTTTCGGATGAAGAAAACCTGGCGACTGGCACTCATCCCAGCCGCCGGTTCGTGCCTTGGACGGGTCGTGGGCAGTTTGCCTTAGCTTTGCCCATTCCATGTTCGTGATTTGATCTCGACCTTGACTTCTCGTTCCGTCAATCTTCGAGGAGGGGATTTTGACCCCAACAATATCTGTGACATTTGACTCAAAGTGCTTGTATCTTTCATTTTTGTAATATCAATACCAAGGATGGTTTTGGCTTATCCTCTATTGGGTTCTTAATAGTTTTGGGCCATCGGTTCAACCCGAATTAGACCGAAACGAATAGTTCGGTTTTTGGTTTCATCAAATGCTGCAGCTAATAACCGATCGGTGAGATTTGAAAGTTGAATCGGTTTTCGATTCGGTTCGGTTCGGCAAAAGCTAACCAATCGGTTAAAGATAAACCGAAAACCATCAACTCATATATAAACCTGTCATTAGTGTCTGTGACCTAATTTCGGATCAAATTCTATTTGGGTGTTAATGAGGTAGAATAAAATCAGCATGGTGTTAAACAATTCTACATGGTGTTGAGGGGAAGGAAATTTCTCTTTTACCCTTAATGAAAATCAACCAAACCTACCCAAATTAAATCAATTACTTAATTCTATCCACCCAAAATCCCAAATCACTAAACCAAGATCTGGGTTTGCTTCTCTCTCCTCCAGATTTCTTTCACGTCTTCTTTTTTTTTTCCAGATTTTTTTTTTCATGTCTTCTTTCTTTTTCTTCTTTTCTTTTTTCTTCTTCTTTTTTCTTCTTTTTTCTTCTTCTTTTTTCTTCTTTCTTCTTCTTCTTTCTTCTTCTTCTTTCTTCTTCTTACCCATCCAAAGGTATATGGTTTCTTATATAAATTTCAAATTTCTTTTTTTTTTTGTCAACAAAAGAACTAAACTAAATAAATTTCAAATTTCAAATTCCAACCTTTGTTGTTCTTTTAATTATTTATTATCATATCTCTAGGTTTAGATATTTTTGTTATATAAAAAGAGATTTTAATTTTAGAATTTTAATTTGGTCATTTCAATTAAAATATTTCAATTTATAGATTTTAATGAGTTTTCTTTTTAAATTCGGTGAATTTTGAGTTACCCAAAAATATACGTACATTTGAAACTTATTTTTCTGAATTTAAAAGGTTTTACATTTCAAAATCATGAATTCTATAGATTAGATCATAGTAAATCATATATGTATGGACTATTGGTTTTTTTTTTTTTTAAAAAAAGGTGTATGGACTATTGGTATATCTAGTATAACTGGAACAACTATAAGAACAGAGATAATTATTATAAATGGGAAAACTAATGTAATTGGTAAAACTAGAATAAATACTGATTTTGTAGGGAAAAATGATTAATATTTATTTTTGTAGTCATGCATGTGGATATATATTATGTTGAATATAAAATATTATTTTCTATCTTGATAAAATAAGTATTACTGATTTAAAATGTGATACATCTATATACTAGAAAAAAAATATTTTACCATTTCAAATAAGTTATAATAAATAAATATTAAGTTATAAACTCATTTGTAGAAAATAGTTACATCACGATCTTATTTATGGAATGAATGAGATGATGTGCTATGGAATCAGGAATATCATAATATTTCTATTGTAGTGATGAAAATAAAATTTATAAACATATTTTCATATGAGATATGCTATAAAAATTCATATTTTCAAAATACTGGTGCCGCATGTGCATAAAGATTTGAACGACATGTGTCCACAAGCAAAGTCGTTAAATCGGAATTTTTAGAATTGGTTACATGATCATTATATGTTTGATCATTATATGTTTACATGAAATGTCTTATACTTTTAAAGTTTGTTTTTAAAACTACACCATACTAACATGACCACTGAATAAAAAAGTGTTTTCACAAAATTTATGGTCTGAAATTATGTTAAATGTAGTTTATATACTAGTTGTATAAAGTACAACTGAAAAAAATAATTTAAAGTGTGGTACAACTGATTAAAACTAAAAAATGCAGAAAGTTCAACTCTTTAAAAAATGGTACAACTCGAAACTAGTACAACTAGAACAGGAAAAGGTGGCGCATGCGGCGCTAAAGTCGGCGCACGTGATTTTTTTTAAAATAATTTGTCTGTGCACGTTTTAAATTCACTTATTTTGTCTACTTGTACCACTATTACTAGTTGTACCATTTTCAAATGATGAAGTTACAAAAACTGATTTAAATTACATTTGTATACATTTTTTCATACCAAATAGAGCGTTAAACATCTTACTTTTACATAAAATAGATGACAAAAGTTGAATTTTTGGAATTGGTTTCATGATCATCATATGTTTACATGAAATGCCTTATACTTTTAAGGTTTGTTTATAAAACTTCACCATACTAAAATGACCACTGAGTAAAATAATATTTTTACAAATTTTCTGGTCTGAGATTATGTTAAATGTAGTTTATATACTAATTGTTTTACGTACAACTAAAAAATTGAATTTAAAGTATGGTACAACTGATTAAAACAAAAAAATGCCCAAAGTACAACTCTTTACAAAAAAATACAACTAGAAAACTGGTACAACTAGAGATATTGGTACAACTTGAGATATTGGTACAACTTGAAATATTGGTACAACTTGAAATATTGGTACAACTAGAAATATTGGTACAAATAAAAAAAAAATTCTTCTTCTAGTAGTACCAGTTTTCTACTTGTACTAGAAATATTCTTCTTCTAGTAGTACCAGTTTTCTACTTGTACCATTTTGTAAAGAGTTGTACTTTGAGCATTTTTTAGTTTTAATCAGTTGTACCACACTTTAATTTTATATTTTCAGTAGTTCTTACAACATTTCATATATAAACTACATATAACATAATCTCAGACCACAAAATTTTTAAAAAGACTTTTTAAAAAAAATTCATGTTAGTATGGTGAAGTTTTATAAAGAAACCTTACAAGTATAAGGCATTTCATGCAAACATATGATGTTCATGACACCAATTCCAAAAATTCAACTTCTGTTATGTATTTGGGGTAAAATTCAGATGTTTTAATGCCATATTTGGTATGGAAACATGTTTATAAATGTAATTTTAATCATTTAACGCAACTTCAGTTTTACAAATGATACAACTAGAAATATTGGTACAGCTAGAAATATTGGTACAACTAGAAATATTGGTACAATTAGAAACATTGGTACAACTAGAACTATTGGTACAACTAGAAATATTGGTACAACTAGAACTATTACTACTCTGACTATAACTACTGAGACAACTAGGGCTCTAGTTGTACTGCTTTTACTAGTAATACTAATAATATTAGAACAACTAGCACAAGTACGAATTAGTTGTCCTAGTTGTTCCGATATTACTAGTATTACTACTAAAATCAGTACAACTAGACTAGTGGGACTCTTACTTGTTCTACTTGTTCCGTTTTTAGAGATTTCCTTTTTAATTCAGAGATATCACTATATCTATTTCTTTTAGTTTTCTTAGTAATATTTTATTCTTAATTTATCCTTTTTATCGATTATATTTATTTTTTGGTTGAAATACTAAAATCTTTTTCCTTTTTAATAAAATATTAATAAGTCTATTTTTTATTTATCTTTAAAATTAATTGAACAATGAATATTTTGTATAGTTTCTTTTTTTAATTCAGAGATTTCATTATGTCTATTTGCTTTAGTTTTTTTTAAAAAAAAATTTCATGATAAATATTTTTCTATGTTTTTTTACTTCAGAATCAATTTTTTTTTCCATGATTCCTTTTTTGCTTCGGGATTAAAATTTCTTTTTTTCTAAAATTCCTTTTTTGCTTCAGAAATTTTTTTATTTCTTGAAATATAATATTAATTTTTTTCTCTATTTAACACATGTCAAAATATTAAAATAAGAAAATGCCACATGGCACAATCTTCTTAATTAGTAACTTTGAAACAAATTTTAATATAATAATAAGATACTAGTATTCCTAATAAAACCGATATAACTGTACTAATATTTTTAGCTGTACCAATATTTCTAGTTGTACCATTTGAAAGAATAAAGTTGCGTAAAATGATTAAAATTACATTTCTGAACATGTTTCCATACCAAATATGGCATTAAAACATCTGAATTTTACCTCAAATAGATAACAGAAGTTGAATTTTTGGAATTGGTTTGATGAACATCATATGTGTGCATGAAATGCCTTATACTTTAAAGGTTTGTTTATAAAACTTCACCATACTAACATGAATTTTTTTTAAAAAAGTCTTTTTAAAAATTTTATGGTCTGAGATTATGTTAAATGTAGTTTATATACGAAATGTTGTAAGAACTACTGAAAATGTAAAATTAAAGTGTGTCTTTCACTAATATTTAGATTATATAAAATCATTGTTGTGATATACTAATTGTAACAAGTGGCCTAGCGGTTTTAAGTTCTGGTTTATAATGTCGGACCTGGGTTCGAGTCCTGATGAATGCAGTTTTTTTTTTTAACTTAAATAAGAAGGGCAAAAATGTAATTCACTATGTGTCTTCTTCTTCCTCAAAGAAACCCTACTAGCCGCCGACTCTAAGTTTTTTTTTATTTGATTTTTTTCGTTTTTTTCATCACTTTTCATGCTAGTAACCTATTATAACAAAAATCTATAATAACTAATAGATATATATCAATAACTAATAGATCTGTGACAAAAAAAAATTCGAAGTTTTAAGCAACGTTTTTTTAATCTTTGATTTCTTCATCGCCTACAGCAAATAAGTTTTATGGCCGGTTTAAAAAAAAGAAAGAAAAAACAAGTTTTTATGGCCGGTTTAGAAATGTGGTTTGATCTATTTGGTTTATATGAAGTAAATTGGATAGGTAAAGTTGTAAATAAAATGAACCATAGTGTTAAAACAGAGTTTTCATTCGTTTTTGGTTAATAAAAAAAATGAAAAAGAAAAACAAAATATAACGACACCAAAACTGATTTTTTGGATGCCTTTGAGCACCATAAAAGATTTTGATCCCCTAATTTCCGCCTCTTTTTTTTTTTTGTCTCTGAGATCGACGATATTCACCAAAAAAGTTATCGTTTCGATTTTTATAGTTGTAGATCGAGTTGGTTAATCTAATTTCTTGATTACATATCGCTTATATTTGTTTCGAACTCCATGACTGAGAAAGGATTCAATGAAATGTGTTGTTTGAGTGACTCAAATTGAGTCTAGTTGAGTTTTTTCGGTCTGGTGGTTTGTATAAGGGTTGATTCATGGCTTCTTCTTCCTATCGAACCCCATTTCATATCGTTTTAATGTTCTTTTTGTGATTCATGGTCGATGGTTACTTTTTTATTATTTGTTTTCTATGATGTTTGTGAAATTATTTTCTTGTGTTAATTTATGGTTCTAGTTTGGTCCAGCTTTTTTATTTGGAGAAACATATTTTCTTTCCAGTTTAACTTGTGCTTATTCCTTCAAATTGAAAATCCTAGCAATCTCAGCTGAATTCTTTTTTTTTTTCTCAACACAAACCTTTTTCTTTCCTCTTTAATTTTGTTTTTCTATCTTTTCTCGAACCACCCTTCTGAGTTCTAGAGATTATGAAAACTCTAGCGAGGAAAAAATAGGAGGAAAGAGAATTATGTCCTCTTGTCTTTTTTCCTTCTGTCGTTTCATGTGATTTCTATAGTTTTGTATTTTAAAAACCTCTTCTTGTATGTCTTATTGTCGTCAGGGAAGATCCAGTTCCATGGATTTGTATTTGTTGAACTTTGTTCTTGCTTCCTCAAGTTTTTCCCCGTTTTTTTATGTTATCTCATTGATTCTGGGTTTTCTTTGTCACATTGCTGCTCAACTGATTCCAGATCCTGTTTTGTGTATTTCTTGGTTCGTTTGCGAGTGAATAAACCACAGAAACACAAAATTAGATTTGTCCGAACAAACCGTAACTAACCGAACAAACCGTAACTAACCGAACAAACCGTAACTAACCGAACAAACCGTAACTAACTGAATAGAACCGATCGAGCATTGCTATTTGATCAAATAAACCGACAAGTAAACCGAATTAACCGAAATACAAAAGAATTTCGCTTTTTTCGGAACAGAAAATAATTTACAAAACCGAACCGAAAAACCCGAATATCGAACCGACCCGAACCGAAATATAGTTCGGTTTAGTTCGGAGATATTTTTTAAAAACCGAATAAACCGAGAACTGAATAAACCTACCCGAATAAACCGATTTAACCGAATGTCCAGTGCTAGTTCATAAGGTGCATTAATCTGTCTTTTTAGTTTATCTGTAAAATTTCATGTTTCTGGTAGCAGTATATAGTGTCCTTCAAAGACAGCTATTAGTGAGATTTTTTATGATTTATTAAATGGTAGCTGTCTAGTATAGTTCCACTACCAATTATTCGGAATTTGGTCCAAACTGGAATTCTCTTATTCAAGCCCCCTGAAGGAAATTTGTACTGGTCTACTTCCTAAATACACAATTTTTGAAATTTAATTATACCATGTACGACGGAGCATAGAATTTCAGAAAATTAAAAGAGTGATTTACAGTCATAGGTACTTCTGAGTTTTTACTTTACATATTAGGTACTTTGACACTTAGACCATCTCCATTAGTGAACCCCTTGTTGGGTTCATAATTTTTTTTTATTAATATTTTGGTGGGGACATGAATAGTGAAGAACTTGTTGTATTTTGCTCCTCCATTAGTGAACCTGAAGATGGGGTTCATAAAAATAATTTTGTTTCTAAACATTTTTAATAATAATTTATTTATTACATTGAGAATTCATAAAAATACAAAGATGATTAATCTTCATCACCAGACATTTGCCATATATTCTCTATTAAATCAGCTTTCAATTGATGATGTATCCGTTGATCACGAATTTGATTGCGAATGGCAAGCATAGTAGTGATATTGGAAGGGATGTCCATAGAGTACGAGTAATCCACCTGTGAACCTCTGCTTGATTCTCCAGTTACGAACTCAGATGTATCATACTGAGTATAGCCATCTCTTTCGTCCTCTACTATCATATTGTGCAGTATAATACAAGGTCTGATAATCTTTCCTACTTTTTCCTTGTTCCATAGTAGAGCTGGTCTTTTAACTATTGCAAATCTTTCTTGCAATACTCCAAAAGCACGTTCAACATCTTTTCTGACGGCTTCTTGACGTTGTGCAAATAGCTCAGCTTTAGGACCTTGTGGAAGTGGGATGGATTGGATAAAGGTTGACCATTTCGGATAAATACCGTCAATAAGGTAGTACGCCATTTTGTACTTGTTGCCGTTGACCTTGAAATTAACTTTTGGAGCTCGACCTTGTAAAATGTCATCAAAAATTGGTGACCGATCAACAACATTAATATCGTTTAGAGTACCTGGAGGTCCAAAAAAATGCGTGCCATATCCAAAGATCTTGTGATGCTACAGCCTCTAAGACAATTGTCGGCTTTCCCGAACCACGTGTGTACTGTCCTTTCCAAGCTGTTGGGCAGTTTTTCCACTCCCAATGCATACAGTCGATGCTCCCTATCATCCCGGGAAACCCGCGTACCTCTCCAATATCGAGTAATCGTTGAAGATCATCCGGTGTAGGTCGTCTTAGATACTCATCTCCAAACAATTGTATTATCCCTTCAGTGAAATATTCCAGACATAAAAGTGCAGTGCTTTCAGCAAGTCGGAGATATTCGTCAGTCGCATCACCCGCTTGACCATATGCCGTCATACGTATAGCTGCTGTACATTTTTGAAGTCCAGATAGCCCATACCTTCCGTGAGCATTTCTTCTTTGCTGAAAGTATGAAATTTCAGTACTTATTCGATCGACAATTCGAAGGAACAATGGCTTGTTCATCCGAAAACGCCGCCTAAACATTTCCGGTGGATATGTAGGTTGTTCACTGAAATAATCGTTCCATAATTGGTGGTGTCCTTGCTCCCGATGTCTTTCGATGCAAGCTCGTCTCTTCGATTTATTGGCTTGAGCATTAACAGTTCGGTCGAACATATTGTTAAAAGTTTCTTCAAAAATTTCATCTTCTTCATCGGATGAAGAGGAAGACATTTTGTCTTTTTGGTTAAGATAGAAGAAGAGAGACTAAAATTTGTGTTTAAAACAAGAAAGAGACAAAGAAGAGACTCAACCGATTTTTTCTTAACTACTTCAAATAGAACAAGAAAGAACAATTGAAGAGTTTAAGAAACAAAAGCTGAAGTAGAGAGCAAATATTACAAACTGATGTGCTTGGATAACACAACCAAGTTGAGTTTTTAAAGAGAGGTAGAGGTCAGAAAGTCCAAACCATTACCATATCCGTGACTGAAAGTAAAGTGTAGAGTACAAACAAAATTCTACACTTCCTTTAACCCGTGAAACAAACTGACAAACACAATACTACAACCCGTGAGTCCAGCTGGTTTTCCTTATCCTGCAACACATAACAGAAGAAATAAAAATTGATAAATAACACAAACAAGCAATTAAACTATAAACTATAAGCAAGTACGCCAGAACACAAACAAACAAACAAGCAAGAACACAAACAAGGTAAACGCTGGCTGCCTAATTAATAAAGCACCCAAATTAGATCGCCAAGAATCGAGTCTCAACAAGAGAGTAATTGATGTACATCCTAGGCAAAGAGAAGAAAATCGAAACAGAGCATGTCAACAGACAACAGTGAATGCAGTATTTGTTATCCTAAGATTTTTAGCACCTCAAAACGCAACCACACACTGAATTAAAATAACCTATTTAAAAAAACAAAGTAATCGCTAAATATAATATTTATCTTGTGTCATGATTATTTATACAGCAATAAACTAGCTCAGAATTCTTCCAAAATCAGTTTTTTCTTTCGTCCACATCGTTAAACACAGGAAATTTTATACCATATCCAAAGTTAGTTACTTACCAGATCCAAGCATTTCAGCCGTGAGTTTGTTCTTCAAAGACACTTCCTGTTCAGAAAGTGTCGCTGAGTTGGCAATGAGACGTTCAAGCAGCCTCTGCTTCGATATGTTTTCTTTCACAACCAGCATGGTCTGTAATTTCTCCAACTCCGCTTCATTCCCATTCTTCTTGCGTTTGGCTGCTTTGCAAGCCTTAACACCTGGAGGCCTAGCCTCAGAAACGACCTCTTCAGCGTCTGCCTCGCCAGCCTCCTTTCTTTTCTCCTTTGAGCCATCTTTGGTGAGACAGGTTGACGCCCATTTTTGATTGAATCTAAGGACCCTCCAAGCATGTTCAAGGGTGAACTTGGACCCGTAGTCGTTGAAGAATATTTCAAGCGCAGCCTGCATGACATCATTGTCACTTTGGCCACTACGTTGCTCCTTTAAAGCTGCCTCATAGCTGCCTACAAACTTACAAACTAGCTCGTTCATTCTTCCCCACCTCTGCTTGCAATGAGTGTGCTCTCTAGGACCAAATCCACAAAGCTGAGGGCTGGAGTTGAAATAGTCCTGAATGCGCTTCCAAAAAGTTCCTCCTTTTTGCTCATTAGCTACTATCGGATCTTTGCTGGTGTTCAACCAAGCGCTTATCAAAATAACGTCTTCCTTGGGTGTCCATTTTCTCCTTTCTATAGTCTTCGAATCTACAGGTCTCTGGCTACTAAACCTAGGGACCTCAGAGGACTCTAGATCTATGGTTTCAGAGCTCTGGCCACCTAATAAGTTCAGAAAGGCGGGGGAGTTTAAGGAGAAAGTATCCATTATGGGTTTGCTTAGTGTTTTTGAAGTTGGTTTGTGTTTTTAGACTATGGGTTTGTTCTATGTTTTAAACTAGTGTCAACAGTTAGCAAAGAGAACAATTAAAACATATCTAAGTACCATGCATTTATTCAAATATTCAATTCATACTGCATTCATTCATTTTAATGGTTAAGCATCTGTATCACATCAAATCAACAACTTATTGCCACAGCAACCACCCACCAAACTTAATGTGATGCAAGAACCAAACAATTGGCGATAATACCATTAGTGCTCAATTCAATGGCATCAATGTGAAACCACAAGCAGTGACCAATTGGAAAACAAAGCTGTATTATAGAAGAAGAGAAGTAGATACTTCCTAAGCTTCTTTTTGTACTAGCTCATTCAGATCAGTTCGTATGCTGTGCACTTGCAGTAGGAATTAAAAGGGTTAAAACTCGTGTATTAAGTTTTTGGCGCCGTTGCCAGGTGGTGGAGCAGGTGCTTGCGGAATTGGAGCGGGTGCTTCCTCTTTATCCACTGCTGAGATGCAAGAGGAGCGTGTGGTTGTTCCTATGGGAACGGCTTCGTAGAAGACATTCTTGCCAATCTTGGAAAAGCAGACTTGCCTATTCGGCATATCGATGATTGCACCCACTGTAGCTATGAATGGTCTTCCAAGAAGTAAGGGCGTGCCATAACCTCCTCTCATCTCCAAAACTTGAAAATCAGTTGGAACTAGGAAATCCCCTATTCGGACAGGTAGATCGTGAATGCTGCCAGACGATGTTGTTGAGGAGGTGTTTGCAAATTGAAGAGTCATATGGCTAGGTTTTACCTCATAAGTTTTCAGCTTCTCTGCAATCGCCTTTGACATGAGATTAACAGTAGACCCGGAATCACAAAGAGCGTCCTTGAATTCCATTCCAGCAATCGAGCATGGGACCAAGAATTTTCCGGATCTTCAACTTTAGGCAATACCCTCAATGCTGGTGGTGTACTCCTTGCTTCTACAAAGACTGCCTTAATCTCCTTCTGATCTCTAGGTGGAACTGGGTAGGGTACCTTAGGAATATAAACCCTTGCTGGAAGATTTTCTGCGGGTTTGGTGGGAGCATCTCGGGGGAGCATGTGCTCTGGGGTAACGAGCAGGTGCTCTATCGCCACTCCTTTTCCTTTTGCCGATTTTGAAGTTGAGGTCGCGGTATGGTGGAGCGTCTTTCCGCTTCTCAATTCAATGGCGTTGACGAAATCCCTCCTTGGTGTTTCAGCCTTTCCAGGCAGAGTTCCTGGTGTCCTCTTGATAGCCTCAGCCGTCTGTGCAATCTGAACGTCGAGCTGCTTCATATGAATCCATACAGCTTCATATTTTTCATTGAGGTCCACGTACATTGTATCAACCTTAGCATTGATCTCAGATGCCGCCTTTTGTTGACTCGCCATCATCTGCTGCATCATGTTCTTCAGCTCGTCTTGGGAGCCGGTTGCTGAAGATGAAGGCTGCGAGTTTGTGAAAGACTGCCTTGGCTGATTCCCTCCTTGGAAACGGTTCTGATTTGGAACGAATGGCCAGTTCTGGTAGTTGTTGGAGTAGTTGTTGGAGTGGTTCTTCTGAAAACCCATCTGCGGCTGATTTCCTCCTTGCTTAGGATAGACTTGATCATGCGGATTCTCCACATTGGTGCTCCTATAGGACAGGTTCGGATGAGTGTTGAAGCCTTGGTTGTTGAAACTGCGGTTCTGTCCAAAGCTTTGTCCCATCATATAATTCACCTCCATCTGATCATTCCCGGTTTCTTCCTCATAGGCTTGAGCGATAGGTGCTTCCCCATTCTCGTCCACAAAGTGGACTGACTTCTGGTTCTTTTTTAGCAAAAGGTTAACCATGGCCGAGAGTTCATCAATCTTCCTGGAGTCCACACTGTTGACCTTCTTTCTGTCGTACTCCGGGCTTTTGTTGCTGGAACTTGCGGCTAGGTTATCGATCAGCTCCAGAGCTCCTTCTTTTGACTTAGTGTAGAAGTCACCGTTACTAGCTGCGTGCAGGGCATTTCTGTAGTCCCAATCTACTCCGTCATAGAAGGTGCTGAGCAGCTGCTCATCACTAAACCCGTGGTGAGGGCACTCACGCTTGTACTCCTTAAACCGCTCCCATGCTTCATTAAAGGACTCGCCGGACTGTTGCTCGAATGAGGAGATCTTGTTCCTCAAGGCTGCGGTCTTGGACTTCATGTAGAACTTATCCAAGAAGGCTGCTCGTGCACTAGCCCAAGTCGGTAGAGAGCCTGGTGGTAAAGATTTTAACCACCGTGATGCTTTTCCCGTAAGAGAGAAAGGGAAAAGCTTGCACTTCAGGAAATCTGGATGCACACCATTGGAGCCGGTTGTGCTACAGATCTCTTCAAAGTTCTCGATGTGATCCATCGGAATCTCAGCAGGCAGACCGTGGAACAGGTGTTGCTTCACGAGGCCGATCATTTGAGGTTTGATTTCGTAATCTTGCCTCTGGATGGTCGGGGTAACGATCGCAGATCGATCCTGATAGTATGTGTGAGCCGCATCTTTGTCTCCGAAGGCAGGTTGTGCAATGAGTTGCCTCTCCTGTTGCATGCGAAGCTGCTCCATGGCTGTCTGAAGTTGTAGCAGCTGAGCTGCGATGTCTGCTTGTCCGCCCATATCTGAGTTGGCGGTGTCAGTTGTTTCTGGTTCCGGAACAGGTATGTTACGTCCCTGCCTGTTCCCTCGTTCTGCTCTCGCTAACTCCTCGTTTGATAAGCTAACAAGATCCTCGTTGTTTCTGCTCCTTGTGCTCCTTGGGGACATGCACCTGAAACACAAAAACAAAGAAGAAAAGAAAACTAGTTTAGTAAAGTTCTTAGTCTGATAATTCAGCCGTAAACCAAAGGCGAAAAATTTGGTCCCCGGCAACGGCGCCAATTTGATGCTGCGTATTTTCGGGTGTGAAAACAACAATCAAATGTTATTTTATCGATCCACAGGGAAAGCAAGAATAGGCACACCAAGAGTACAAGATTCTAATCGAGCTAAACGGTTCAAGATTGTTTTTGTTTTTGGTTTTTATAAATAGTAAATAATAAAATCAAAATCGGTTGAAAAGATAATATTAAACAAGCGTTAGGTCAAGGAATATCGCAGGAGATTCAGAGCAGCGGATCAAACAACTATTCAGGCAGTGTTTAAGCACAAGTCTAGAACTCAAACACTAAGATAATATCAATCCACTGTCGTGATATCAATAACTTTGTCTATCGACCTAGAAATCCTAACTGTCGTTGGTACTAGAAATCGTAAACAAGCATTAAGGATAGGTTCGATACGTTCACAATTCTCAATACATCTACTGTCGTAGGTAATAGTTAAATTGCTCACCAATGTTTATTCTAGCAACCTAGCAACTGTCGTTGTCTAAATTAAACATAATAACATAAAATCAAGTGATCAACTCGATCTAAGCATTAAGAACAACAAAGGTGAAGACATCGATTTGAAATAACCTATTTGTGTTTAACCCTAAAGCTCATGAATTCCTTTTGACAAACCTTAACCTAACTAAGATATCTACTCAGACATGATTAAAGAAGAAGATAACAACGAGGTTATAAAGTACATCATAAAAACTTGAATAAATAACAAAAGCTGGATATAAACTTATAAGAACTTAATTAAAGCATAAATATAAGAACTGAAAGTAAAGCATAAATATAAGAACTGAAAGTAAAACTTAATTAAAGCATAAATGTATAAAGCTTAAAAGAAACTAAATAAAACCTAATAAAAACATAAACATAAAATCTAAAAAGAGACTAAGAGCAAAGCTCTGAAGCTAGAGAAGAGAGGAGGAAGGAGATGGTGTGATTTTTAACATCAAGAGTGAGTTGTATTTATAGGCCAAGGTGAGGGGAGTAAGTGAGACGGAGAACGGTCGTTCTAGGTGGAGAACGATCGTTCCCCTTGGTCGATCCGTAGTAGGTGAGATTTGGTGTCGGGGAACGATCGTTCCTCGGGATAGAACGGTCGTTCCGTGTGTTTTTTGTCGGCAAAGCTGGTGAGTGAGGGAACGACCACATGGGAGAGAACGGTCGTTCTCCAATTGTTGTCGGCAGGGTTGGTGAGTGAGGGAACGATCGTTCTGGTTGGTCGTTCTGCCCCAAGAACGGTCGTTCTCTTCAGTTGATCCTTTCTCGTGTTTTCCACGTCAACTCGACTCGAACATGTCTGTAAATGCCAAACTCCTTCGGAACTCCATAAAATCTGTAAAAGACTCAAAACAATAGAAAAGACTCGAAAAACTAACGAAAGATGCAAATCAAAACTCAAACCGAATACTAAAAACGAATCAAAATACGTTAAAAACCGATAATATCATTAATCTATACACACACACGAGGATACACAGATTAAATGAAGCTTCTTTATGAGAAGAGGAAAGTGACATTAAAACGACACAGATCAAAAGAACCAAACTGATAAATGGTGAATTGGAGAAAAGCTATCTACTCTAGATAGGCAAGTTTCCACTAAAACTTTTTATGAAAAATCACTCATGTCGAAGTGATCTTTTTCAAGTTATTCATGGGTAATTGCTTCTGAGCTACTTCTTCTTTGATATTCATCACTCCACAGACATCATTTAAGACTTAATCAAAATATCTACCTAAAACACATCTCCACGCATGCCCAGTATCCAACACATACCCAGTAACGGAGAAAACAAGGGTTTAGTTTATAAGAGACTTACCAAAGTCCCATAAAAGGAAATCTTATGAGGCAACTGCTCAGCACATTGCAGTAGAAACTGTTAAGATGAAAATCACAAATACTGAGACAGGAAATAATATACACATAAACAAACATAAATTCTAACCACATTGTTATATGTCGATGAAAATGTAACAAAAAAAAAAAAACTAATCAAAACTAATGATCACTCATGTCGGAGATCTTTTTACGAAGTGATATTTTTCAAGCAATTACCCATGAATAACTTGAAAGATCACTTAGAACTAATGATCACTCATGTCGGAGAAACCAATGCCAAACAGTTATCTCTGTAATAGTTTTGAACATCTGCCTTATGTCGGAGAAACCAATGTTCTAAGCTATAAAAAAGCAAAGATCGGAGGAAAATGATCTAACCTGAACGGATCTGATGGGAAGCTCTTTGCCAGAAAGCCTTTTGAAGTGTTCCTTCACCAATCTCTTGGAGTCGTACTCTCTGATCTTCTTCCTAGCCATTGTTCAAAACGAAAACTGGAGAAAAAACAAAAACCCATAAATCACTTTGATCCCTATCAAACAGAAAATTATAAATCCCAAAACTAAAGAGAAGGCATTTCACAGCGGAATCCCTCATGAGCTCGATCAAAACGGCGGATTAAAACCTCAAAGAAACGTCGAGCATCACTTTGATTACGCAATGGGATGTGATTAGAAATGAAAAAACTTTCATATTCAAAAGTATAAAAAATAAAAAAAATAAAACGAGGAGAATGTTCAGAGATTGCATACAGAGATCAAAGGAACGAGGAAGAAGCAGAAATGCCTAAAGAAAAAAAAAAGAAGAACACAAATCCACTTGACACTTGGTTAGACGCGTCTCTTGGAGTCTGGTAAATAAGAGACGGGTGTTAAATTTAACCCGAGTTTATTTTTTTTTTTGGCCCATTCAATAGTGTAAAAACCCTCTTATAAACCCCAAATAGACCTGTTCTTAGATAGTTTAAGAGTGTGAAATTACCACACAACCCATCTGCCTTCTTTCCTTCTCTCTCACACAATTTCGATCACCTTTTTTATTATTATATATTTTATTATGTTTCCCTTCACATATTGATATGACTATTTCATATGTTTTAAAAACTTAAAAGTATCTTTTTTATTTCATAATAAAAATTATAGTTTTTTTCTCTATATTTTAATATCCACTTTTATATATTTATGAATAAAAAGTTATGAACAAAAATATAAATTATGGACATGAATACAACATATTTATATCCATAAGTATGTCCATAAAAATTTGCAATGAACAATCTATATATATATCTACTTGAAAGCATGTCCATGGAAGCACGGACAACATATTTACGTCCATGAAAGCATATCCATAAAAAAGTTGCAATAGAGAACATATTTATGTCCATGAAAGCGTGAACAACATATTTATGTCCATGAAAAGCATGTCCAATAAACAACCACCATGTCCATGCAACTGTCCACGCCACCATGTCGACGCTATTTTTTTCATTTCATTGTGTCCATGCTTATATGTCCACGCCACCAAGTCCATAATTGTGTCCATCCCACCATTTCCACGATGCCATGTCGACACCACCATGTCCACGTCATTTTGTTCATTTCATTATGTCCATGCTGATATGTCCACGCCACCAAGTCTACAATTGTGTCAATGCCACCATTTCTAGGCCGCCATGTCCACGCCATCATGTCTACAATTGTGTCTATGTCGCCATTTCACGCTGCCATGTCCACGTCATTTTATTCATTTCATTGTGTCCACGCCGCCAAGTCTTCGTCGCCATGTCTACGCTATCAAGGTCTTCATCGCCATTTCTATGCCACCAAGTCTTCGCCGCTTATCCACGCCACGAAGTCTTCGTCACCATGTCCATATTACCATATCTTCCGTTAAGAGAGAGATTAATTAATCTAGAAGAAAAAGGAAGAGAGAGAGAAAGAATAAGGGCAAAAGAGGAATTGCAACTGGTTCTTTATCCACGATTTCAACCCCAAAGTACTCAAATTCTAAGAAGTACCTAAAACTGATATTACACATTACAACAGTACCTATCCTTGTAAATATTTAAGATTAAAAAGACAGAGATACAATTGATGTACAAACTTAATCCATTAAAGCGCGACTTATGATTGATATCATTTGTCTTTTATAAAAAAATTTGGCTATTTTATCTACAAAAGGTGGCATATGTACGAAATTTGGAATCAAGACATTTCGTGGAGATGGTAAGCTTCTGATAGAGGCGTAATCTTGAGCAGCTTCAAGCTTCTCCTGAGTGAAACGAGTTCCTTCAACGAAAAGAGCCAACCAGAATTTCATAGGAAAGCCGTTTAAAACCTGCCTGCAAGAATTAAGAACAAAAATGATGTTTCAAGCACATCATAAAACAGAGTCAAATTTAAACTCAAGAGAGAAACAGAGCAAAAATAACCTTGAAGGTCATCTCTTCTTTAGCCCAGCTTCTCTCCAAGAAAATATAATCAGAAAACCACATCGACCAACCTATGATCTGTTAAAGACTTGTAACGTTTCAGTAAAATATCACTAAAAACAAGAAGATTAACAAAAAAAAAAAAAAAAAACTCACTGGAAGGTACTTGGCTTCTTTTTCATGATGGCTAGAGAGCTTCCAAGACAACCTGCATGCTGTGATATATTATCATCAATAGTATTCAATCAGAAACAGAGATTTTCCCCAAGTTTAATCTTGTTTCAGACAAAGATAGAAACACCTGAGCCATGACCCATCCAACAAGCCAATCAATGTCACTTCTATGATTGGATAAAACAAGTGCATGTTCTTTCCCTGAAAATTTACATCAAGAACGAGAATCATTTGTTTCGAATACTTAGGACTTTAGGTCGCATAAGCTCTTAATCTCATCCCTTACCAAGTAACTCTAGAGTCTCGGCATCAGCGTATAAATTAACCTTTAGCAACAACATAATGTCACATATCAGTCCGGACATTTGTGTTGTGTGTAGACCACAAACAAGATTACATGAAATCACGAACCTTTATACAAGCCCACCAATCAATCAGCCATATAAGCTGCAACCAAAGTAATTCCACAACGGTTTTGTTGATTTTTCTATATAAGCTTCTCGAGAATGGACGAACAATGGTGAAGAATACAAGCTGGAAACAACAACAAAAAGAAATGTACCCCAAAACCATTAATTGGAGGAAATATCAATTTTAATAGCCATCCAAAGAAACAAACATGGATAAAGACAAGGTTAAACAAAAATGTATAACCTGAATGAGATTGACGATGAGGCCTGAGGCCAAGAAGAGGACACCAACAGGGATAAAGACAAGAGCCGCAGGAATCGCCATGTCTGAGATAGAGAGAAGCAACACAAAGTAACAGAAGAAGAAGAAAATTTGTTGGCACAAACACAATCTTTTTTTCCTTGTTTTACTCAGATTCCTTTTCGGGAATTATAGAAATGAGAATTAAGGAACATCAATGTTGTTTCGATGCAAGAGCGTTTTTCAAGCGCCATTTTTAGCCCTTCAAGCTTCTCTCTCTCTCTCTCTCTCTCTCTCTCTCTCTCTCTCTCTCTCTCTCTCTCTCTCTCTCTCTCTCTCTCTCTCTCTTAACATATTTTAGTTGACAAACACATGGAGACATGTGCGCATATAATCTCTCGCAGGAACAAGAATAAAATGCAATTAAAAATAACAAAAATTGTGTGCGCTACTCTATGATACCGATCGATACGTATGTTTTTCTTAAAATACTATTAGTTATCTCCCCCGATCTACGTTTCTTGACCTCTAGCAACATTTGCTTCTCGAGGTTTCAACTCTTCAGTAGCTTCTTCAGACTACTAAGCCATTTCCTTGCTTCACGCGTTGACAAGCTTTTCTTCTACACTGGTTTCTCCTGCCTCAGCCTCGACAGATGTCGTAACTGGCATCGTCATGATTTTGACAGGTTTCCCGAGTTTGATTTTGTCTTCCATAGCTGCGAGTTGAAGGGCTCTGTCACAAACAGGGAAACACTGATCATCCCATGACTCCAGGATTACGCCTGACCCGATGCAGGTGGTCCCTTCGTAGAACGCTGCAAACTGTCCAGCAGCTAGACCTTGGTCGTCTTCATCTAGGTGTACAACCGCAACATCTCCTTCTGCTTCCATTTCGAAGCTGCAGCTGTAGAAACCCGGCCCATGCCGAACCTACAAACTCAACTTATCAGTGCAAAGCAGCCATCGTGTGTAGAAAGTAATCAGTCATATGCTTTATACCTTGCAACGGTTGGCTAACATTGCCTGAAGGTTTCCCACTAAGCCATCTTAGGGAGCCAACACGGAAAATCCGCCTTCTCTTGTCGATTGAGTAGTAGTTTCTTGAGACAAACACGACATTGTTCTTGGTGTCCTTTTCAACAACATACCTGCACAGAGACGAAGTAAAAGATCTAACGTTAATATATGATGAGAAGTTCAGCCAAAAATCGTTTTCTCAGCATTATCGAAGGGTTCATATTCAGAACCAGAAGCTGCTTTGGATTTTCATATGAGCCAGTTGACAGAGATGTAGCTACGTTCTCGTACATAAGTTAAGATACATACATACCAGGGTCGACCGGGTAAACGCAAGCCTTGGCGCTGTCCAATTGTGTAAAACCAGAATCCCCGATGGTTACCAAGAAAGTCCCCAGTTTCAGCTTCCAATATGATTCCTTCCATCTCTCCTATGTATCTTCCGACAAAATCACTGAACTTTATCTATTACAGAAAACCATATTCATATGTTTCAGAATTGCACTAGGTAACCTGTCACAAACCAGAAGAAGAGACTAGAAAGAATACCTTCCCAAGGAAACATATTCCTTGCGAATCCTTTCTGTCTTTATTTGGCAAATCAAATTCAGAGGCTAGTTTGCGAACTTCTTCCTGTACATTAGATAACAACAGCAGACAAGCATGACGCAGAATACCAGAGGTATTGGACTAAAATCTTCGAGTACCTTCTTTACGAATCCAAGTGGGAAAAGCAGTCGTTTAAGCTGAGTTTGAGAGAGATGTGAGAGGAAGTATGATATTATGTGTTTTTAACGTATTTTGATTCGTTTTTAGTATTCGGTTTGAGTTTTGATTTGCATCTTTCGTTGGTTTTTCGAGTCTTTTCTATTGTTTTGAGTCTTTTTACAGATTTCATGGAGTTCCGAAGGAGTTTGGCATTTACGGACATGTTCGAGTCGGAAAACACGAGAAAAGGACCAAGTGAAGAACGATCGTTCTTTGAGAATAACGACCATTCAGAACGACCGTTCCCCCAAGGGAACGATCGTTCCCCACCTCACCTACCTTGCCGACAAAAGCCGTGGAACGACCGTTCTCTACATGGAACGACCGTTCCCGGTCTCACCTACTTCACCAACAACCATGCACGGAACGACCGTTCTCCACCTAGAACGATCGTTCCCGAGCTCACCTACTTCACCTACTTCGATCGAGCATTGGGAACGATCGTTCTACACCAAGAACGACCGTTCCCCGCTTCACCTATTCCCCTACCTTGGCCTATATAATGGACTCACAACATCACTCTCAAACCACACCTTCTTCTTCCTCCTCTCTTCTCTAGCTTCAAAGCATAGCTTCTTCTTCAGTTTTAAGTTTTATGTTTATGCTTTTATTAAGTTTTATTTAGTTTTTTAAGCTTTATACATTTATGCTTTAATTAAGTTTTACTTTCATTTCTTATATTTATGCTTTACTTTCAGTCTTTATATTTATGCTTTAATTAAGTTCTTATAAGTTTATATTCAGCTTTCATTATCTATTCAAGTTTATGATGAACTTTATAATCTCTTTGTTTTCTTCTTCTTTAATCATGTCTGAGTAACCTCTTAGTTAGGTTAAGGTTTGTCAAAGGAATTCATGAGCTTTAGGGTTACACAAATAGGCTATTCAATCAATATCTTCACCTTTGTTGTTCTTAATGCTTAGATCGAATTGATCACTTGATCTTATGAAATTTGGTTAAACTTAGACAGCGAGAGTTGCTAGGTTGCTAGAAAGAACATTGGTGAGCAATTTATTCATTACCTGCGAGAGTAGATGTATTGGAGAATTGTGAACATATCAAACCTATCCTTAATGCTTGTCTACAATCTCTAGTACGAGCGAGAGTTAGGATTTCTAGGTTGATAGACAAAGATATTGATACCACGAGAGTGGATTGATATTATCTTAGTGTTTGAGTTCTAGACTTATGCTTAATCACTGCCTGAATAGTTGTTTGATCCGTTGCTCTGAATCTCCTGCGATATTCCTTGACCTAACGCTTGTTTAATATTATCTTACAACCGATTTCGCTTTCATTACTTGTTACTTGCAAAAACCAAAAACATATTGAATTGTCTTAGCTTTTGATTTAGCTCATTAGATCAAAGTGTGAAAACTGGTCTTCGTGGGATCGACCCCTAAATACTACTTCGTATGCTGTGCACTTGCAGTAGGAAATAAGGGTTTTAAACTCGTGTATCAAGTTTTTGGCGCCGTTGCCGGGGACCAAATATTCACCTTTGGTTTACGGCTGAATTATTAGACTAAGAACTTTACTGAACCTGTTTTCTATTCTTCGTTGTTTTTGTGTTTCAGGTGCATGTCCACAAGGAGCAAAAACAACAAGGACCTTCTTAGCTTGACAAACGACGAGCTAGCAAGGATAGAACGAGGAAACAGAAGACGCAACACACCCGTTAAAGAAGCAGAAACATCTGACACCGCCAACTCAGAGATGGGCGGACAAATAGACATCGCAGCTCAGCTGCAACAACTCCAGATAGCCATGGAGCAGCTTCGTTTGCAACAAGAGAGGCAACTCGTTGCACAACCTGCTTTCGGGGACAAAGATGCGGCTCACGCATACTACCAAGATCGATCTGCGATTGTTACCCCGACCATCCAGAGGCAAGATTACGAGATCAAGTCTCAAATGATCGCCCTCGTGAAGCAACACCTGTTCCACTGTCTGCCTGCTGAGATTCCGATGGATCACATCGAGAACTTTGAAGAGATCTGTAGCACAACCAGCTCCAATGGTGTGCCCCCAGATTTTTTGAAGTGCAAGCTTTTCCCTTTCTCTCTTGCGGGAAAAGCATCACAGTGGTTAAAATCTTTACCACCACGCTCTCTACCGACTTGGGTTGATGCAAGATCAGCCTTCTTGGATAAGTTCTATACGAAATCCAAGACCGCAGCCTTGAGGAACAAGATCTCCTCATTCGAACAACAGTCCGGCGAATCCTTCAATGAAGCATGGGAGCGGTTTAAGGAGTACAAGCGCGAGTGCCCTCACCATGGGTTTAGTGATGAGCAGCTGCTCAGCACCTTCTATGACGGAGTAGACTGGGACTTCAGAAATGCCCTGAATGCAGCTAGTAACGGTGACTTCTACACTAAGTCAAAGGAAGGAGCTCTGGAGCTGATTGAGAACATAGCCGCAAGTTCCAGCAACAATAACCCAGAGTACGACAGAAAGAAGGTCAACAGTGTGGAGTCCAAGCAGATTGCGGAGCTCACGGCCAAGGTTAACCTTCTCCTTAAGGGGAACCAAAAGTCCGTCCTCGCTCAAGTACATGAGGAAGAAACCGGTGATGATCGGAGGGACGTCAATTATGTGAACGGGCAAGGATTCGGACAGAACCGCGGTTTCAACAACCAAGGTTTCAATACCCATCCGAATTTGTCCTATAGGAGCACCAATGTGGAGAATCCTCAAGACCAGGTTTACCCTAAGAAAGGAGGACATAATCAGATGGGCTTACAGGAAGGCTACTCCAACAACTACCAGGGTAGGCAATTCGTCCCAAATCAGAACCGATTCCAAGGAGAAAATCAACAAAGGCAGCCCTTCATGAGCTCGCAGCCCCAAACTTTCACAAATCCGCAGCCTTCATCTTCAGCAACCGGCTCCCAAGACGAGCTGAATAACATGATGCAACAACTACTGACGGGACAGCAAAAAGCCGTGGCTGAGATCAATACAAAAATTGACACCATGTATGTGGACCTTAATGGGAAGTATGAAGCAGTACGGACTCACATGAAACAGCTTGACACGCAGATTGCACAAACCGCTGAATCAGTTAAGAGGACGTCAGGGACTCACGCAGAGGTGAACTACGTGAATGGAGGTTATGTGGAGAATCAGAGCTTGCAAGCTTCGGCGTCTAACTCTCAAGACGAGCTGAAGTCTCTTATGCACTTGGTTCTACTCAACCAACAAAAATCTGCTGATGAAGTCAATGTCAAGGTGGACAGCATGTACAATGATCTCAACAATAAGTTTGAAGCTGTTTGCACTCGCATGGAGAAGCTTGAGATTCAGATTGGTCAAACTGCTGAGGCATCAGAAAATCTTCCAGAAAGGGTATACATTCCTAAAGTGCCTTATCCAGTTTTACCTAGAGATCAGAGGGAGCCCATCAGTGCAGAGAAACCAACTGATTTTAAGAAGATAACTCAAGAAGAGATTAAGGCAGTCTTTGTAGAAGCAAGGAGTACACCACCAGCATTGAGGGTATTGCCTAAGGTTGAAGATCCCGGAAAATTCTTAGTCCCATGCTCCGTTGCTGGAGTTGAATTCAAGGACGCTCTTTGTGATTCCGGGTCTACTGTGAATCTCATGTCAAAGGCAATTGCAGAGAAGTTGAAAATTTCTAAGGTAAAGCCTAGTCATATGACTCTTCAATTTGCAAACACCTCCTCAACAACATCGTCTGGCAGCATTCACGATCTACCTGTCCGAATAGGGGATTGCCTAGTTCCAACTGATTTTCAGGTTGTGGAGATGAGAGAAGGTTATGGCACGCCCTTACTTCTTGGAAGACCGTTCATGGCTACTGTGGGTGCAATCATCGATATGCCAAATAGGCAAGTCTGTTTTACCAAGATTGACAAGAATGTCTTCTACGATGCTGTTCCCATAGGAACAACCACACGCGCCTCTTGCATCTCAGCAGTAGATAGAGAGGAAGCACGTACTCCGATTCCGCAAGCACCTGCTTCACCAACCGGGAAATTTAGGGAGAAGAAAAAGACGCAGGGAAACATGCAGTGCAAAAAGATGACGGGAGGTTCTCAAATGACTTTGATCCCTCAAGGATATGATGGAAACTCGGTTGACTACAAGGTGAAGTGCAAAGGTCGTCCTAAACCTTTCTCTAGAGTTAGAGCTATTCTTCCATCAGAGTTGAAAGAGAAGGGTACTGGTGTTGTGAATGGAATGCTGAGTAAAGTCCTGAACATGAGGATGCCTGATTATGGAGCCTGTTTTGGAGCAAGCTCTTAAACCAAACCTGATTGATACATGGCACCAACGTCAAGCTTAGCGACGTAAAACAAGCGCTTTCGTGGGAGGCAACCCACCAGGTAACATGTAAAATAGCGTGAAGTTTTTCGTTCTTATTCTATTTACGTTTCTTGTTTTGTTTGAGATTGTTTTTGCAGGTTTTTATTAAGTGTTGAGCGGATGACGGATAGAGAGCATCACCGATAGCTCCACCAGCGACCACTGAGCTGTGGTTATTTCTATCACCCTTGTTATATCCATTTTTATTTTATGCTACTTTTATTTCATTTTACGGATTTCTCTTTCAGTTTTGTTTCAACCGGGACGGTTAAAAACAAGTCTGGGGGAGGGATTTATTTGTGTACTAACGTTGTGTTTTATTGATGTTTACTTCTTATGTTTTATTTTGGTGTGTTAAGATTTTCAAAAACATATAAAAAAAATATAATTTTTCGAGTCAAAACTATATGTGAATTTGTTAAACTTTTTGGAATTGCAACATGTTCGATGTCATTGCCTTAGGACTGCTTAACATTGTTTGAGGATAGTTTGGAACGCAGAAAAATCCATAACTTGATCATTTAGTGAATTTCTCGAATCATCTGAACTTAATCGAATTATCGGAACTTAATATGGACTTAATTTATCTCACTTAGGGGGTTGATAATCATGTATTGGATTTTACATTTGGAGTTTTCTTTGTATCATTTTTACCAATCTTTGCTAACTCCAAATGGCTAGACTTATCCTTAGTCTAGTACCACACCCTTACCATTTCCATGTTGAAACCCACTTATTTTCGTTTACTGTCATTGCATTCATGTGCAAAAACTATGGAGTATACGGACCGACACAACTTTTCTTTAGGATTGTGTCTAGATAGGTGGTCTCTTTTCTGATAAAACTCATGGAATATGTCTAGAAATGTGATCTCTCTATTTGAATTTATTCATTGAAAATTTTTGTTTCAAAAGAGGGTGAACTTTTTAAAAAAAGGGTAGAAGATTTTATTCACATTCAAGAAATAATCTTACACTTTTGAAATTCTTTTGATGCAGATCTTAGAGACTAACCGGTTCCATTTTCCGATATAAAAAAAAAAGAGAAAACAAAAAAAGAAAGAAAAAGAAAGAAAAAAGAAGAATAAAAATTATTTGCATTACAGAAAAGAAAACGGAAGGAACCGGGAAAGTCTAGGTAATATCGTTAAATTTCATAAAATGTTAAAAGAAATCATGTATTTTGATTCATTTTTAGTATTCGGTTTGAGTTTTGATTTGCATCTTTCGTTGGTTTTTCGAGTCTTTTCTATTGTTTTGAGTCTTTTTACAGATTTCATGGAGTTCCGAACTAGTTTGGCATTTACGGACATGTTCGAGTCGGAAAACACGAGAAAAGGACCAAGTGAAGAACGACCGTTCTTTGAGAAGAACGACCATTCAGAACGACCGTTCCCCCAAGGGAACGATCATTCCCCACCTCACCTACCTTGCCGACAAAAGCCGTGGAACGACCGTTCTCTACATGGAACGACCGTTCCCGGTCTCACCTACTTCACCAACAACCATGCACGGAACGACCGTTCTCCACCTAGAACGATCGTTCCCGAGCTCACCTACTTCACCTACTTCGATCGACCATTGGGAATGATCGTTCTACACCAAGAACGACCGTTCCCCGCTTCACCTACTCCCCTTCACCTTGGCCTATATAATGGACTCACAACATCACTCTCAAAACACACCTTCTTCTTCCTCCTCTCTTCTCTAGCTTCAAAGCATAGCTTCTTCTTCAGTTTTAAGTTTTATGTTTATGCTTTATTAAGTTTTATTTAGTTTCGTTTAAGCTTTATACATTTATGCTTTAATTAAGTTTTACTTTCAGTTCTTATATTTATGCTTTACTTTCAGTCTTTATATTTTGCTTTACTTTCAGTCTTATATTTATGCTTTAATTAAGTTCTTATAAGTTTATATTCAGCTTTCATTATCTATTCAAGCTTTTATGATGAACTTTATAATCTCTTTATTTTCTTCTTCTTAATCATGTCTGAGTAAACCTCTTAGTTAGGTTAAGGTTGTCAAAGGAATTCATGAGCTCTAGGGTTAAACACAAATAGGCTATTCAAATCAATATCTTCACCTTTGTTGTTCTTAATGCTTAGATCGAATTGATCACTTGATCTTATGAAATTTGGTTAAACTTAGACAGCGAGAGTTGCTAGGTTGCTAGAAAGAACATTGGTGAGCAATTTATTCATTACCTGCGAGAGTAGATGTATTGGAGAATTGTGAACATATCAAACCTATCCTTAATGCTTGTCTACAATCTCTAGTACAGCGAGAGTTAGGATTTCTAGGTTGATAGACAAAGATATTGATACCACGAGAGTGGATTGATATTATCTTAGTGTTTGAGTTCTAGACTTATGCTTATCATCACTGCCTGAATATTGTTTTGATCCGTTGCTCTGAATCTCCTGCGATATTCCTTGACCTAACGCTTGTTTAATATTATCTTACAACCGATTTCGCTTTCATTACTTGTTACTTACAAAAACCAAAAACATATTGAATTGTCTTAGCTTTTGATTTAGCTCATTAGATCAAAGTGTGAAAACTGGTCTTCGTGGGATCGACCCCTAAATACTACTTCGTATGCTGTGCACTTGCAGTAGGAAATAAGGGTTTAAAACTCGTGTATCAAAGTAGGTCTGATCTTTCACCTTAAAAATAGAAAAAAAAATACAGACTTTAAAATGGTATGAGAAGGTACTGAAAACCAAAGCAAATGTAGCTAAGAAGCATTAGTAGCCTATAACACTAGGGACAATGCAATTATTAAGTATGCTAATCAGAAAACTAGACGCAGACTAAGCATGAGTGTTTATTGTAGTACCATGTCTTGCGAGAGTTCCAAAACAGATGATGAATCATTTTGATCAGCAGGAGGATGGACAACTTTAGCATAATGACCTGAAGGTACGTAGTCATACTCCATATCACTGATTGCATCCATGAATGCACCTGAAACAAATATAACTTCAATCTATAGCTGATTAGTCTAAATAGCAGAGAAAAAGCAGCAGCGTATACACTTCAACTGAAAGCAGAAGTCTTTTCATGAGCCAAAAAAAAACTTGTTTTTACAAACTATACAGCAGAAGAGCTTACCAAACTTAATCCTAGTATTGCATAGAACATCCGGATTAGGTGTACGTCCACAACGGTACTCCTCAATAATGTACGAAACGTGATTCATTGTCGCAAATCCAATAAGAAACCCCAAACAATTAGGCACCTTAAAAGAAGCACCGAAGAAAACAATTTACCACTCTTTCCCAATATTCATCTGTTAGATGCACAACCTCCAAAGGTACCTCAACCTGGGAAATGGCAACACTAAAAGCAGTAAACATCTTCCTTTCATCTCAAAGTACGAACCTTTCGAAAAAAGCAAAAAATCTAAAATTCTTGTAAGGTAACCACAGTGTTTAAGGTTTATCTACCTGCTCGCAAACATGCTTTGCATACTTCAAATCGTCTTCCCAGGGGCACTGGTTCCAGAAATTCTCAAAGCCTTCCTACATAACACAGAGAACATCACAAACCCATATCCTAGGCAGAGCCAAAACTACAAAAATTAACCAATATGCTACAGACAAGTCACAAACAAACTTCAATGTTCATTTTAGTTTAACGCTGAATTAGAAGAAACACAAAGTGAATAAGAGACATTAGAGATGAAGAAGCACACAAACACACACCTGGAACCAGATTTTGAGGTAGAAAGCGGTACAGGAATGCCCAGCGGCGTGGAGGAGGCGGAGGGCGACGCTGCTATCGACGCCGCCACTGAGGAGGACGGCGACGCGAAGAGGCTTCTCAGGCATGGAACATGAGAGGTACTGGTCAGCGAGAAACGCATGGCGATTATAGTTACGGCGGGAGGAAAGGAGAGGCGTAATCAGATGAGGAGACTGAAAGTGAGAGGATAAGGGCAAAACGCGGAAGTAGACAGAGAGAAGAAGAAAGGGGAAGAGGACGAAACAGCGACGGTGACGAAGAGAGTAAGGGCTTCACAACCGCCGACAACATCGGAGTTCGATGAATTCAAGCCGGAGGTTTTGTTGTCTCACAAAAAGGCAGTTTATCTGCATTCTATAAAATTAATTTGCAAAGTGTTGTGAATAAGTGATTATTCATCACCAAAACCTCCCAGTGTCTTCTTAAGTGAATAAGTGTCTTATTAACACTACATGTATGAGATCAAGAAATAAAAAAGGAACACAAGTTCTTTGCTCCAGAATCTCTTCCTCTCCCATCTTTCCACTCACATATATTTTATTTTGTTTTCCTACACATATATAGATATATCATAATATACAGCATATACACAAATATATATCTTACCTTTGTTATAAATAAATATTTCATAACACGTTATCAGCACGATCGTCTCGCCACCCGTCACTCTGTCCGATCACCGTACCGTTGGTCCATCCAAATACCAAAAAAAGAGGTAATATTTAATTTATGTTGAATTTATACCAATATATATATATATGAAATAATGTTATATATTATTTCGTTAAATTCATATTAAATTATACGGAGTGGAAGGTTATACCTCCTCCTTAATCGAGTGGTAGGCTCTGCCTCCTCGAAACCATATAAATTCATAATTAACGAATGATCTAATTGTTTATATAGATATCATGTCAAACTTGGCAAAGTTTGATATCGTTGCCCTCGATATAAGCAGAAATAATTATATGACATGGGCATCTCATGCAAAAATGCATTTGAGATCGAATGGTCTTCTCAAAACCATCGATCAGTCGGAAACGACGTCGGATGAGGCTAAAGCCAAGGCTATGGTGTTATTACGCCATCACCTCCACGACAACTTGAAAAATGAATACATCACAAAAGAGGATCCTGCAGATCTCTGGCAATCACTCAAAGATAGATTTGATCATCAAAAGTATGTGATTTTGCCAAAATCCAAAATGAATGGCTAAATCTCTGTTTTTGGATATAAATTGTTGGTGAATATAACTCCGCTTTGTTCGGAATCACCTCCAGAATGATGTTATGTGGTGAAAATGTGAGTGATTATGATATGATTGAAAAAACACTCTCCACATTTCATCCTAGAAATGTAATGTTGCAGGAACAGTATCAACTGAATATGGCATGAGGTTCACGCTGGAACCAAGGTCGCACAAAGAGCATGCGAATGTCATGGGGCCAATCTTGACTGATAAAACGAATCTGCCAGGATCGCCTCTCTTCTTGAGCACCTTGTTTTGCAGAACAGCACTGCATTCCTTTGAGACCGCCATCACTTTCTCTTCCTCAACGATCTTACCAGAGACCAGAGTCTTCATGTACCTCTTCAGGGCAGGTATCATCTGGACAGCATCCGCGAGAGGCAGCTTCACAGTAAGGTCCTGGAGCATCTCCCTGCATTTGGCATCCTCCAAGTCTTTACGAGACTTCTTGGGTGGTACTGGATACGGAACCTTGGGTCGGTATACCCTCTCCGGAATCGCTGTGGTCTTTGGCGCAGAAGTTGTTGGAGTTTCTCGGTTGAGCACGTGCTCGGTTGTCGGACCAGGGTGCTCGATCGGCGAGTCTTCTTCAAAAATCTCGAAAGGTGAGGCTGATGTACCAGCCGGGCTCAGGTATGCATTCCTTGGAACAAACTCTACTTACCCTGTGATCATCAATGCTGATTTGAACAATGTAGAGGTAGCCTTGCTTTTGTGTGAACTTAGAAAGTATAGAAAGGCTATAGGGTATTCGCTAGATGACATTCCTGGAATCTCTCCTGATCTTTGCATGCATAGGATACATCTAGAAGATGAATCGATGAGCTCTATCGAACATCAGAGGAGGTTAAACCCGAATCTAAAAGATGTCGTTAAGAAGGAGATAATGAAACTTCTAGAAGCAGGGGTAATTTATGCCATATCTGATAGTACTTGGGTTAGTCCTGTTCATGTAGTCCCTAAGAAGGGAGGAATCACTGTCATTAAAAACGATAGAGATGAGCTAATACCAACCAGGACGATAACCGGCCATAGGATGTGTATAGATTACCGCAAATTGAATGCTGCAACTCGCAAGGACCACTTCCCTCTGCCCTTTATTGACCAGATGCTTGAAAGACTTGCTAACCATCCATACTACTGCTTTTTAGATGGTTATTCAGGATTCTTTCAGATCCCCATTCATCCGGACGACCAGGAGAAAACGACATTCACATGTCCTTATGGCACATTCGCTTACCGGCGCATGCCATTCGGATTGTGCAATGCTCCGGCAACCTTCCAACGTTGCATGATGTCGATCTTCACTGACCTAATCGAAGACATCATGGAGGTGTTCATGGACGACTTCTCGGTGTATGGAGACTCTTTCTCTCACTGTTTGTCTAATCTATGCAGGGTACTTCAGCGATGTGAGGAAAAGCACCTAGTTCTGAATTGGGAGAAGTGCCACTTTATGGTCAGGAACGGGATTGTGCTCGGGCATCGGATTTCAGAGGATGGAATCGAAGTGGACAAAGCCAAGATCGAGGTCATGATGAACCTACAACCGCCTACTTCTGTCAAGGGAATCCGCAGTTTTCTGGGGCATGCAGGTTTCTACCGCCGGTTCATCAAGGATTTTTCGAAGATAGCTAGACCCCTTACACGCCTACTCTGCAAGGAGGTGAAGTTTGAGTTCGATGATGCATGCCTCGAAGCGTTCCATACGATCAAGGGAGCTCTCATCAGTGCACCCATTGTGCAACCGCCGGACTGGAGCCTTCCTTTTGAGGTGATGACTGATGCTAGTGATTACGCTGTTGGAGCAGTTCTCGGACAGAGGAAAGACAAGAAACTTCATGTCATTTACTATGCCAGCCGAACTCTGGATGAGGCACAGTGCAAGTATGCCACGACCGAGAAGGAACTTTTAGCTGTTGTCTTCGCTTTTGAGAAGTTCCGATCTTATCTTGTGGGCTCTAAGGTCATCGTGCACACTGATCATGCGGCTCTCAAGTATTTGCTGACCAAGAAGGATGCCAAGCCGCGACTGCTCAGATGGATTCTTCTCTTACAGGAATTCGATCTCGAAATCAAGGACAAGAAGGGGATAGACAATGGAGCTGCCGACCACTTGTCTAGGATGCGAATTGATGTAGACACGCCTCTTGATGACAGCCTCCCCGAGGAGCAGATTTACTCGATCGGTGTTCGCCAAATCAAGGAAGCACGTGCTCCGCCCAGCGAGCACCTGCTCCGCCCGAGTTCTGCAACCAGATCGAAAGCAGCCAATGTCCTCCGATGCCTTGGTTTGGCGAGATTGCGAATTATCTAGCTGCTGATCTGGAACCACGTGGCTTTGTAGGCAACAAAAGGAAGAAATTCCTTAAGGATATCCGGCACTACTTCTGGGATGAGCCATACCTCTACAAGCACTGCCCAGATGGCTTGTTTAGACGATGCGTAGCTGAGGAGGAGATACCAGAGATTTTGTTTCATTGTCACGGCTCTTCCTATGCCGGACACTTCGCCACTTTTAAGACAGTCTCCAAGGTTCTGCAAGCTGGATATTGGTGGCCTACGATGTTTAAGGATGCTCAGCGCTTTATCTCTAGATGCGATTCATGCCAGCGACAGGGCAACATCAGCAAGCGCAATGAGATGCCACAGAACTTCATACTCGAAGTAGAGGTTTTTGACGTATGGGGCATCGATTTCATGGGCCCATTCCCTTCTTCTTATGGGAATGAGTATATACTTGTGGCTGTGGACTATGTGTCCAAATGGGTTGAGGCTATTGCGAGTCCCACAAATGATGCAAGAGTGGTGATCAAGATGTTCAAGTCCATCATCTTCCCCAGGTTTGGTGTTCCGCGAGTGGTTATCAGCGATGGAGGCTCTCACTTCATCAACAAGATCTTTGAGACTCTTCTACGTAAGAATGGTGTGAAGCATAAGGTCGCAACTCCTTATCATCCGCAGACCAGTGGGCAAGTCGAGGTATCTAACCGCGAGATCAAGAGCATATTGCAGAAGACAGTGGGAACGACTAGGAAGGACTGGGCTTCCAAGTTAGACGATGCTCTATGGGCGTACCGGACAGCCTACAAAACGCCATTAGGAACCACACCATTCAACCTCGTCTACGGCAAAGCTTGTCATCTACCTGTTGAGTTGGAATTCAAAGCCGCTTGGGCAGTTAAGTTGCTCAACTACGACATCAAGCCAGCTTCAGAAAGGCGTATGATGCAGCTGCATGAACTCCAGGAGATTAGGCACCTCGCCTATGAGAACTCAAAGATATACAAGGAGCGCACCAAAGCCTATCATGACAAGCGCATTCTCGCTCGCCACTTCGCTCCCAATGACCAGGTTCTACTCTTCAACTCCCGGCTGAAGCTGTTTCCCGGGAAGCTACGATCACGCTGGTCAGGACCTTTTGCAATCAAGGAAGTCCGACCTTATGGAGCTGTGGTGCTACTGGATGACAAGGGGAGAGAGTTCGTTGTCAATGGTCAGCGTTTGAAGCCATACTTCGCTGATTCATCTATCGCACAAGGGGAATCCTTTCCCTTAAGCGACCCTCCTCAAGTCTAATCCGCTGATCAAGTCAAGCTAGTGACTTAAACCAAGCGCTGAGTGGGAGGCAACCCACTGGTACGTGTTTTTACTTTATTTTATTTTCTTTTGCTTTTGATTTTTGGTTTTGGTTTTCTTTGTTTCAAAAAAAAAAAAAAAAAAAAAAAAAAAAACAAGGGGCCGAGAAAAAGAGGCGAGCACCCACTTCAGTCTCGGAGCACATGCTCCGCCATGGTGCTCTTCCGGCCGACTCAGGTAAGTTTTCTCTGAGCTTTCTCTAGCTTATTTTCACACCGAGACGGTGTGAAGTAAGTCTGGGGGAGGTATCTTATTTTACTTCATGTTTTTGACTCTTTTTATTTTATTTTCTATTTAGAGTCAGTCCATCTTATGGGTCAAATCGAAACTTGTGAAGATTAGGACCAAAATCTATGATGAGCTCTTAACCACTTATGAATTTGACCTGCTTTCTAGTGAACATTGCTGCAGAATTTAGAGTACAGAGACGAGCTGAGGCTTCTTCACATTCGGATCCTTCCTCAGGCCAGAAAACTTCAATCCCTTTAAGGTTTATCGGATAGGCTTTAGACTCTATTTTATAAGGACGTAATCTGGACTTAAATTCTTCTTGTTATTGGCACTAGGATTAGAAAACGTGTTACATCATATATTCAGGAATTCTTATCCCTTTTGCCACTCTTGCTGATCCTGAATAGCTAGCTTTTAGTTAGTACCTCACCCTCACCCTAACCATCTTTTTATACCACATGCACTTGTATTTTTATTTCACATCTATGCAGATATGTGCAAAAAGGTCGGGGAGAAAAGGACTGACGCAGCCATCTGATTCACTCTCGCTGAAGAAGATGTCAGGAGAAAGCTGAAAGAGTTCACGAGCACATGCTCGCTATATTCGCCGATCTAGAGCACCTGCTCAGCGATGTCCAGAAAAGAAACAAGCCTAAAACGACCTGCTGGGGTATGAGGACAAAAAGATCCACGTTTCGACAAAGGACACACGCACAAGTAAAGTCCCCCTATCCCAAAGGTAACTCTAAAAAAAAAAAAAAAAAAAAAAAAAAAAAAAAAAAAAAAACGAAAAAGAGAGAAAAACTGAGCTAGTAGCTCAAGGATATGGGGTGGCGAGTTAGTAACTCAAGATGTGTGTCCCGAAGCATGAGTAAATCGCAAGAAAGCAAGGAAAGGAAAAGAGGAATGAAGATGAGAATCGATTTAAGGAGGAGAGTGAATTAGAGGTTGTGGACATCAATGAGTCCATTCTCCCTTGCCGTTTTGTGCGATATCCTGCACTCTCTTGAAACACGGTAACCCTAAACACTCTTAAGCTCCACCATTAATATTAGCCTGATCTTTACCGAGCCTCGTTTTACTTAGCTAGTGTCTTTAGCAAGAAGCTCACGCCACCTCTAATTGAATGTAGAGAGTCTATTGTCTTGAACTTAGATTTTTCTGGGATTGAAAGCCATATGGTTTGAGGTTGGTGAACTTTGTTGTTGAGGTCTTCGGTAAGGCAATGTATCTCTTATTCTAAGGTATGTGGTCTGATGATATTGGTCTATTCACGGTTTCTGAGATTTTGTGAGTCTCCACCGATTTCTCTATGTCTTGATTTTAGTTTTGTTTGAGGACAAACAAAGATCTAAGTCTGGGGGAATTGATATGTTAGGATTTTGACCCATACTAACCTTTTTATCTAATGACTTTTTAGAGTTTTTGAGTTTATTTCAGGAGATTTTAGGTAGCTTTGGAGCTGTTATTGGAGTTTGGAGCATTTGGAACCTTTGGAAAAGAAAAGAACAAGAATTGAAGAAAAGAAGGAAAATCCTGCAAGTTATCACCAACTTCAATCGGCGAGCACATGCTCACAAATTTCGGCCACCAAGCGAGCACATGCTCGCCGCGGAAAAATAAAAAGGAGGGTTTAACCTAATGAATTGCAGCCGACTTTTGAGAGAGCAGCCACCTCCCAGCCGCCTATGTCTCATGTTATAAATACTCCTTTTTAGTCCTAGGTTTAGATTATCCTTTTTCATATTCTATTCTCTTTGCTTTTTGGCTTTTAGCTTTCAATACCTAGGATTTCTATTGTAAGGGAGAAGATCTCTGCCACAATTCTGAGAAGATTTCTGAACCCTAATCTCTTTTTATTATCGATTCTATGCAGTTTTTACCTTATTGTTTTGCTTTCTTCATTCATTATGTCTGAGTAGATTTTTAGTTAGGTTAGGGTTTCTCAAAGGAATCCATGAGCTAGGGTTAAACACAAATAGGCAACAAAAATCGATGTCTTCACCCTTGTTAATCTTAATGCTTGAATCGATTTGATCACTGATTCATTGATCTTAGGTTTAATTTAGACAACGACAGTTGCTAGGTTGCTAGAAGAAACATTGGTGAGCAATTTATTCATTACCTACGACAGTAGATGTATTGGAGAATTGTGAACATATCAAACCGATCTATAATGCTTGTCTGCGATTTTCTAGGGCCAACGACAGTTAGGATTCTCTAGGTCGTTAGATAAAGTTGTTAATGCCACGACAGTGGATTGATATTATTTTCGTGTTTGAGTTCTAGACTGGTTCTTAATCTTAACCTGAATAGTTGTTTGACCCGTTGCTTTGGATTGCCTGCGATTTATCCTAACTAGCGTTTTTTATTAATTGTTTTCACAACCGATTTAGATTTACTCTTGTTAGATTCGATTTCCGACTTCATCTTGATTTATCTTAGCTTTTTATTTAGTCTTAAAAACCATAGAGTAAGCTTGGTCTTCGTGGGATCGATCCCTAAATACTACTCCGATTTGCTGTGCACTTGCAGTAGGAAGTTAGGGTTAAAACCTGTGTATCAGGGGTTGATAATCATGTATTGGATTTTACATTTGGAGTTTTCTTTGTATCATTTTTACCAATCTTTGCTAACTCCAAATGGCTAGACTTATCCTTAGTCTGGATCAATTTCTCACATGACCTTATTGGTCATCCCCAATTCTGAAATGACCTCCTATTTTTTACCATTTCTTTTTGTTTTTTTTTTAATGAAAGTGTGCGTAAAATGTCGATTTTAACCCTCACTTTACTAACCCAAAACTCATCGTTTTCCTCTTTCCTTCCTTTCTTCTCTCTTCACGAAACCAAGGGTCCCAAAATCAATCTTTTCCAAAACCCTAACTCTCTGAATCACTGCCGCCGACGAATCACTGCCGCCGAAGTACAAATCTCGTCCCGATTTCTCCACGCAACTCCAAGATTTTACAATGGCACCACGTAAAGAAGGGAAAAAAAAGAGATCGACCTGCGAAGAAAAATCCAAAACGGTGACGAAGGCAAGTCTTCCTCCTCCGGCGTCGAGTTCAGAGGCTCCGGCGTCGAGTTCGTAACAACCCAAGAAGAAACGACCTGCTGCACCGCGAGAAGAGGAGAGGAGATCTCGGAAGAAAAATTAAAGGAGAAAACTTTCGGGGCTCCGCGTCCGCCTCCGCCTCCGTCTCCGCCTCCGCCGGCTCCGGTGACAGCCTCTCCCCTTCCCTTGTGGCTCAGTTAGAGAAGCAAGAATCAGTCCATCTCCGTCGCAATCGCAAGCGGCTTCACCTACGGCTTCACGGGCTCCGCCGTGTCAAGCGGCGGCTTCACGGCCTACAGTGCAGGTAAAGGATAAGTAATATTCGCGGATAAGTAGTATTATTAGTACCACTGGTATTATTAGTACAACTGGTATGATTGGTAGAACTGGTATTTGTGGTACGATTGGTATTAAGGAATTTTTTTTTTCAGGACTTTGAGGTGTGAGCATGAGCATGTACACTTTGCAACCACTCGGATATTACTTTAATACGTCCGAGTTTGAAAAGGGATGCACATTGGCGTCTAAGTGCAGTCAATAATTTCAAAGTAGTCCTAAAACACTTGAAGATGCACGAGAAGGACTGGTTTTTCAATCAGTCCAAAGGTTGATCCAAAGGTGTAAGAGAGATTCAAGAACTCCAAAAACTCCAAGGCCTAAGAGAGTGTTAATCCTTCACATCTATTGCAGTCTCCATATGTTCGAAAATGAAAACTTATTTTCTTTGTTTTATGCATTTTCGACTTGTTATGAATTTAAGTATTTTGACTTAATTATTAATCTAATTATTTTCAGACTTAATGTAATTTTATATAATTTTATATAATTATATCAGTAGTATAACTAGTATAGCTAGTAAAACTAGTGCAACTAGTATTATTACGTCCAATAGTACACTTAGTACTATAGTATTAATATATGAAATTTAATACTAAAAAAGTGCACCAAAAGGATTATAAAAACTCACGAAAAACGTGCTTACAAATTGAATCCCGTGAAGAAAAAAATTTGTGAAGAGTTGTACCAATGATGCAGTTATACCATTTGTTTTTTTGTGTGTAAAGAGTTGTACTTTCGTCAATAACTTGTAACTAGAGTACCATACTGTAAATGAAATTTACTTAGTTGTACTTTTGAAATTAAGTATATAAACTACATATTACATATTCCTATACAATCAAATGTGTAAAAAATAATTTGGTAGTAAAATTCTATGTTATTGTGTCTAAGATTGTGAAAGTAACATTAGAAGTATAAGGTAGATGATGAAATGATAACATCTTTATCAACCCAAAAATGAAATTGCATTTAAATCACTAATATAGTGGTGGAAATGTGTTTTTCAGTGTTTTGTTGGCCTATTTAATATGAGAATTGTATTATAAATGAATTTACAAATGCATTTCATAAATTTATTACAGTTCAACTACAATAGTGTTGTACGAGTTATACTACTTGTACGCATAATACCAGCTATACTAGTTCGACCAGTTTTACCGATGTACTACGTCAGAGTTGTACCAATCATACCAGTTGTACTAGACATATTCGACACGGAATATAGAGTTGTATTAGTGTACCTAGCCATATCTGATATAAATAACATGCATGCTTACATCCCTAATGTAACATTCAATCATACAAAGCTTACACAAATATAAAGTAGATTACAAACCAAACCAACTCTGAAATGGCACGCGAGTCTTCCTCCTCCTCCTTCGAGGTTCTCCACCCCTAGGTGACGGGTCACTTGTATTATTCTTTTCTTTTTCTTGTATGGCTTGGTAAGACACGCCGAGATTGTATTAATCCTACAAAGCTTACTCATTTTGCTTAGTTATTAATCCTACTAGTTATACTAGTTGGACCAATGAAACGAGTTGTACCAGTTATACTTCTCTGCTCTATTATGATCTGACGATTCAGCCTATAGAATCTACAAATTCTCGTTATAACACCCTATTAGACTTCGAAAACAACTTTACTATGTATTTATACTCGTGGGTAATTCAAAAGAGGAAGAGAAGAAGAGAGAGAGGGTTGAGAGAGAGAGAGAGAGAGAGAGAGAGCATAAGAAGAACGAAAAAAGAACAAACCTTTATCTCTCCAACGCTGACTTCAATTCGCGGATCTGGAATCGGAGAGAGAGAGAGAAGAAAGAAAGGAAAAAAACAAAGAACAAGGAAGAAGAAAGAAGAAGAAATGAATTAATGGTGTGATTTGGTGTGGTTGAGAAAAGTAATGGAGTTTCGTTTACGTGAAATGAGAGGGAGGAGAGAGAGATGGTTTAATGTGTGGGGTCAGGAAGAGATGATGCACGCTTAAATGAGGACCGTTAGATCGTGATTTGATCTGATGGCTCAGATTTGTTTTTTTATTCAATTCATTAAGGGTAAAATTGGAAGTTCAAGTGGAGAGAGTTATGTCAGATTTGAGAGAGTCATTTGTGGTTTCCTTCCTTGTACGGAAGCTTCGGCGTCTAACTCTCAAGACGAGCTGAAGTCTCTTATGCACTTGGTTCTACTCAACCAACAAAAATCTGCTGATGAAGTCAATGTCAAGGTGGACAGCATGTACAATGATCTCAACAATAAGTTTGAAGCTGTTTGCACTCGCATGGAGAAGCTTGAGATTCAGATTGGTCAAACTGCTGAGGCATCAGAAAATCTTCCAGAAAGGGTATACATTCCTAAAGTGCCTTATCCAGTTTTACCTAGAGATCAGAGGGAGCCCATCAGTGCAGAGAAACCAACTGATTTTAAGAAGATAACTCAAGAGAGATTAAGGCAGTCTTTGTAGAAGCAAGGAGTACACCACCAGCATTGAGGGTATTGCCTAAGGTTGAAGATCCCGGAAAATTCTTAGTCCCATGCTCCGTTGCTGGAGTTGAATTCAAGGACGCTCTTTGTGATTCCGGGTCTACTGTGAATCTCATGTCAAAGGCAATTGCAGAGAAGTTGAAAATTTCTAAGGTAAAGCCTAGTCATATGACTCTTCAATTTGCAAACACCTCCTCAACAACATCGTCTGGCAGCATTCACGATCTACCTGTCCGAATAGGGGATTGCCTAGTTCCAACTGATTTTCAGGTTGTGGAGATGAGAGAAGGTTATGGCACGCCCTTACTTCTTGGAAGACCGTTCATGGCTACTGTGGGTGCAATCATCGATATGCCAAATAGGCAAGTCTGTTTTACCAAGATTGACAAGAATGTCTTCTACGATGCTGTTCCCATAGGAACAACCACACGCGCCTCTTGCATCTCAGCAGTAGATAGAGAGGAAGCACGTACTCCGATTCCGCAAGCACCTGCTTCACCAACCGGGAAATTTAGGGAGAAGAAAAAGACGCAGGGAAACATGCAGTGCAAAAAGATGACGGGAGGTTCTCAAATGACTTTGATCCCTCAAGGATATGATGGAAACTCGGTTGAACAAGGTGAAGTGCAAAGGTCGTCCTAAACCTTTCTCTAGAGTTAGAGCTATTCTTCCATCAGAGTTGAAAGAGAAGGGTACTGGTGTTGTGAATGGAATGCTGAGTAAAGTCCTGAACATGAGGATGCCTGATTATGGAGCCTGTTTTGGAGCAAGCTCTTAAACCAAACCTGATTGATACATGGCACCAACGTCAAGCTTAGCGACGTAAAACAAGCGCTTTCGTGGGAGGCAACCCACCAGGTAACATGTAAAATAGCGTGAAGTTTTTCGTTCTTATTCTATTTACGTTTCTTGTTTTGTGAGATTGTTTTTGCAGGTTTTTATAAGGTTGAGCGGATGACGGATAGAGAGCATCACCGATAGCTCCACCAGCGACCACTGAGCTGTGGTTATTTCTATCACCCTTGTTATATCCATTTTTATTTTATGCTACTTTTATTTCATTTTACGGATTTCTCTTTCAGTTTTGTTTCAACCGGGACGGTTAAAAACAAGTCTGGGGGAGGGATTTATTTGTGTACTAACGTTGTGTTTTATTGATGTTTACTTCTTATGTTTTATTTTGGTGTGTTAAGATTTTCAAAAACATATAAAAAAAATATAATTTTTCGAGTCAAAACTATATGTGAATTTGTTAAACTTTTTGGAATTGCAACATGTTCGATGTCATTGCCTTAGGACTGCTTAACATTGTTTGAGGATAGTTTGGAACGCAGAAAAATCCATAACTTGATCATTTAGTGAATTTCTCGAATCATCTGAACTTAATCGAATTATCGGAACTTAATATGGACTTAATTTATCTCACTTAGGGGTTGATAATCATGTATTGGATTTTACATTTGGAGTTTTCTTTGTATCATTTTACCAATCTTTGCTAACTCCAAATGGCTAGACTTATCCTTAGTCTAGTACCACACCCTTACCATTTCCATGTTGAAACCCACTTATTTTCGTTTACTGTCATTGCATTCATGTGCAAAAACTATGGAGTATACGGACCGACACAACTTTTCTTAGGATTGTGTCTAGATAGGTGGTCTCTTTTCTGATAAAACTCATGGAAATGTCTAGAAATGTGATCTCTCTATTTGAATTTATTCATTGAAAATTTTGTTTCAAAAGAGGGTGAACTTTTTAAAAAAAGGGTAGAAGATTTTATTCACATTCAAGAAATAATCTTACACTTTTGAAATTCTTTGATGCAGATCTTAGAGACTAACCGGTTCCATTTTCCGATATAAAAAAAAAAGAGAAAACAAAAAAAGAAAGAAAAAGAAAGAAAAAAGAAGAATAAAAATTATTTGCATTACAGAAAAGAAAACGGAAGGAACCGGGAAAGTCTAGGTAATATCGTTAAATTTCATAAATGTTAAGAAATCATGTATTTGATTCATTTTTAGTATTCGGTTTGAGTTTTGATTTGCATCTTTCGTTGGTTTTTCGAGTCTTTTCTATTGTTTTGAGTCTTTTTACAGATTTCATGGAGTTCCGAACTAGTTTGGCATTTACGGACATGTTCGAGTCGGAAAACACGAGAAAAGGACCAAGTGAAGAACGACCGTTCTTTGAGAAGAACGACCATTCAGAACGACCGTTCCCCCAAGGGAACGATCATTCCCCACCTCCCTACCTTGCCGACAAAAGCCGTGGAACGACCGTTCTCTACATGGAACGACCGTTCCCGGTCTCACCTACTTCACCAACAACCATGCACGGAACGACCGTTCTCCACCTAGAACGATCGTTCCCGAGCTCACCTACTTCACCTACTTCGATCGACCATTGGGAATGATCGTTCTACACCAAGAACGACCGTTCCCCGCTTCACCTACTCCCCTTCACCTTGGCCTATATAATGGACTCACAACATCACTCTCAAAACACACCTTCTTCTTCCTCCTCTCTTCTCTAGCTTCAAAGCATAGCTTCTTCTTCAGTTTTAAGTTTTATGTTTATGCTTTTATTAAGTTTTATTTAGTTTCGTTTAAGCTTTATACATTTATGCTTTAATTAAGTTTTACTTTCAGTTCTTATATTTATGCTTTACTTTCAGTCTTTATATTTTTGCTTTACTTTCAGTCTTTATATTTATGCTTTAATTAAGTTCTTATAAGTTTATATTCAGCTTTCATTATCTATTCAAGCTTTTATGATGAACTTTATAATCTCTTTATTTTCTTCTTCTTTAATCATGTCTGAGTAAACCTCTTAGTTAGGTTAAGGTTTGTCAAAGGAATTCATGAGCTCTAGGGTTAAACACAAATAGGCTATTCAAATCAATATCTTCACCTTTGTTGTTCTTAATGCTTAGATCGAATTGATCACTTGATCTTATGAAATTTGGTTAAACTTAGACAGCGAGAGTTGCTAGGTTGCTAGAAAGAACATTGGTGAGCAATTTATTCATTACCTGCGAGAGTAGATGTATTGGAGAATTGTGAACATATCAAACCTATCCTTAATGCTTGTCTACAATCTCTAGTACCAGCGAGAGTTAGGATTTCTAGGTTGATAGACAAAGATATTGATACCACGAGAGTGGATTGATATTATCTTAGTGTTTGAGTTCTAGACTTATGCTTAATCACTGCCTGAATAGTTGTTTGATCCGTTGCTCTGAATCTCCTGCGATATTCCTTGACCTAACGCTTGTTTAATATTATCTTACAACCGATTTCGCTTTCATTACTTGTTACTTACAAAAACCAAAAACATATTGAATGTCTTAGCTTTTGATTTAGCTCATTAGATCAAAGTGTGAAAACTGGTCTTCGTGGATCGACCCCTAATACTACTTCGTATGCTGTGCACTTGCAGTAGGAAATAAGGGTTTAAAACTCGTGTATCAAAGTAGGTCTGATCTTTCACCTTAAAAATAGAAAAAAAAATACAGACTTTAAAATGGTATGAGAAGGTACTGAAAACCAAAGCAAATGTAGCTAAGAAGCATTAGTAGCCTATAACACTAGGACAATGCAATTATTAAGTATGCTAATCAGAAAACTAGACGCAGACTAAGCATGAGTGTTTATTGTAGTACCATGTCTTGCGAGAGTTCCAAAACAGATGATGAATCATTTTGATCAGCAGGAGGATGGACAACTTTAGCATAATGACCTGAAGGTACGTAGTCATACTCCATATCACTGATTGCATCCATGAATGCACCTGAAACAAATATAACTTCAATCTATAGCTGATTAGTCTAAATAGCAGAGAAAAAGCAGCAGCGTATACACTTCAACTGAAAGCAGAAGTCTTTTCATGAGCCAAAAAAAAACTTGTTTTTACAAACTATACAGCAGAAGAGCTTACCAAACTTAATCCTAGTATTGCATAGAACATCCGGATTAGGTGTACGTCCACAACGGTACTCCTCAATAATGTACGAAACGTGATTCATTGTCGCAAATCCAATAAGAAACCCCAAACAATTAGGCACCTTAAAAAGAAGCACCGAAGAAAACAATTTACCACTCTTTCCCAATATTCATCTGTTAGATGCACAACCTCCAAAGGTACCTCAACCTGGAAAATGGCAACACTAAAAGCAGTAAACATCTTCCTTTCATCTCAAAGTACGAACCTTTCGAGAAAAGCAAAAAATCTAAAATTCTTGTAAGGTAACCACAGTGTTTAAGGTTTATCTACCTGCTCGCAAACATGCTTTGCATACTTCAAATCGTCTTCCCAGGGGCACTGGTTCCAGAAATTCTCAAAGCCTTCCTACATAACACAGAGAACATCACAAACCCATATCCTAGGCAGAGCCAAAACTACAAAAATTAACCAATATGCTACAGACAAGTCACAAACAAACTTCAATGTTCATTTTAGTTTAACGCTGAATTAGAAGAAACACAAAGTGAATAAGAGACATTAGAGATGAAGAAGCACACAAACACACACCTGGAACCAGATTTTGAGGTAGAAAGCGGTACAGGAATGCCCAGCGGCGTGGAGGAGGCGGAGGGCGACGCTGCTATCGACGCCGCCACTGAGGAGGACGGCGACGCGAAGAGGCTTCTCAGGCATGGAACATGAGAGGTACTGGTCAGCGAGAAAACGCATGGCGATTATAGTTACGGCGGGAGGAAAGGAGAGGCGTAATCAGATGAGGAGACTGAAAGTGAGAGGATAAGGGCAAAACGCGGAAGTAGACAGAGAGAAGAAGAAAGGGGAAGAGGACGAAACAGCGACGGTGACGAAGAGAGTAAGGGCTTCACAACCGCCGACAACATCGGAGTTCGATGATTCAAGCCGGAAGGTTTGTTGTCTCACAAAAAGGCAGTTTATCTGCATTCTATAAATTAATTTGCAAAGTGTTGTGAATAAGTGATTATTCATCACCAAAACCTCCCAGTGTCTTCTTAAGTGAATAAGTGTCTTATTAACACTACATGTATGAGATCAAGAAATAAAAAAGGAACACAAGTTCTTTGCTCCAGAATCTCTTCCTCTCCCATCTTTCCACTCACATATATTTTATTTTGTTTTCCTACACATATATAGATATATCATAATATACAGCATATACACAAATATATATCTTACCTTTGTTATAAATAAATATTTCATAACACGTTATCAGCACGATCGTCTCGCCACCCGTCACTCTGTCCGATCACCGTACCGTTGGTCCATCCAAATACCAAAAAAAGAGGTAATATTTAATTTATGTTGAATTTATACCAATATATATATATATGAAATAATGTTATATATATTTCGTTAAATCATATTAAATTATACGGAGTGGAAGGTTATACCTCCTCTTAATCGAGTGGTAGGCTCTGCCTCCTCGAAACCATATAAATTCATAATTAACGAATGATCTAATTGTTTATATAGATATCATGTCAAACTTGGCAAAGTTTGATATCGTTGCCCTCGATATAAGCAGAAATAATTATATGACATGGGCATCTCATGCAAAAATGCATTTGAGATCGAATGGTCTTCTCAAAACCATCGATCAGTCGGAAACGACGTCGGATGAGGCTAAAGCCAAGGCTATGGTGTTATTACGCCATCACCTCCACGACAACTTGAAAAATGAATACATCACAAAAGAGGATCCTGCAGATCTCTGGCAATCACTCAAAGATAGATTTGATCATCAAAAGTATGTGATTTTGCCAAAATCCAAACATGAATGGCTAAATCTCTGTTTCTTGGATTATAAAATTGTTGGTGAATATAACTCCGCTTTGTTCGGAATCACCTCCAGAATGATGTTATGTGGTGAAAATGTGAGTGATTATGATATGATTGAAAAAACACTCTCCACATTTCATCCTAGAAATGTAATGTTGCAGGAACAGTATCGCGTGAAAGGATACACTCGCTACTCGGAGTTGATGCAAGTCCTCCTTGTAGCAGAGCAGAATGATGAACTCGTGATGTTAAACCATCAAATTCGTCCCGCTGGTTCGGCTCCATTTCCAGAAGCGAATGTTGTAGCGACCAGCAATAATAATAATCAATATCAAGGACGAAGATATGGACGCGGCAGAGGCCGTGGTCGTGGTCGTGGACGTGGTGGTGGACGTGGACAAGGAAGGGGATTTAATCCTGGCAAAAACAAGTATTTCCAAATCAATGAAGATGGTCGAGCTATAAGAAAGACGACCGAAAATGCTTGTTACAGATGCGGCCTAAAAGGACATTATGAACGTATATGTCGTACGCCAAGACATTTTGTCGATCTGTATCAAGCATCACAAAAGGCCAAGGTTAATAATGTTGAAACAAACTTCAACACGAATGATGCCGGACCTTCCTTCCATGGCCTAAATGATGATACTCATCTGGATATCGCTGATTTCATCATTGGTCCTGGAGAGATCAATAGAGAATAAATATCGATGAAGTATGGTGTGTTTCATATGTTAAGAACTTAAAGTTTCTGTATAATAATGAAGGCTTTTATGTAGTTTGTGTAATATACTACTTTCAGAATAACTTGTAAAATATTGGTTCTTGTTATAATATGAAGTAACTTTTAATAATGTAACTTTATGAACATTATGACACAGAAGATGTCACAAGCCGAGATTCAGGATGAAGATATATGTCTAGCAGATAGTGCTACAACACACTCTATCTTTAAAGATAGAAGATATTTCTCCTATCTCGAAATAAAGGACTCCGCCAGTAGCGTGAGTACCATATCCGGTAATGCAAAGATTATAATTGGCTCTGGAAAAGCAAATTTTATAATGCCAAAGGGGACGAAGTTTGTAATAGAGAATGCTCTATATTCCCCAAAGTCTCAAAGAAATTTGTTGAGCTTTAAAGACATTCGAAAGAATGGATATCATATTAAAACTATGAATAAGAATGGCACTGAATATCTTTCAATTACAACGAAAAATAAAGAACATGTGGAAGAATTACCCATGTTGTCCTCTGGACTATATTGCACAAAAATAAATATGATTGAGTCATATGTTACAATGAATGAGAAGGATGTTAATGAATTCAAAGTCTGGCATGAAAGACTTGGTCATCCTGGATCAGTTATGATGAGAAAAATTGTGCAAAATTCTAGTGGCCACCCATTGAAAAATGAGAGAATATTTCAATCTGGGGAGTTTCCCTGTAATGCATGTTCTCAAGGGAAACTCATTGCTCGGCCATCACCAGCCAAAGTAAGGAATGAATCTCCATTATTCTTAGAAAGAATACATGGTGATATATGTGGACCAATACATCCACCATGCGGGCCATTTCGATATTTCATGGTATTAATTGACGCATCTAGTAGATGGTCACATGTGTGTCTTTTGACCACAAGAAATACGGCTTTCGCAAGATTCATTGCCCAAATAATCAGGTTGAGAGCACAATTCCCTGATAATCCAATAAAGAAAGTGAGGCTTGATAACGCTGGTGAATTCATTTCAAAAGCCTTTGATGATTATTGCATGGCAATGTGGATTGATGTTGAGCATCCAGTTCCCCATGTGCATATGCAAAATGGCATGGCTGAGAGCTTAATAAAGAGGTTGCAGTTGATTGCAAGGCCACTGATGATGAGAACAAAACTCCCAATTTCAGTATAGGGACATGATGTGTTGCATGCGGCTGCATTGGTCTTGCTCAGACCAAGTGCATATAATACATATTCCCCATTACAATTGGTATCTGGACATGAACCTAATATATCTCATCTCCGTGTATTTGGGTGTGCGGTCTACGTTCCGATAGCACCACCCCAAAGAATGAAAATGGGGCCTCAGAGGAGATTAGGGATATATGTTGGGTATACGTCACCAAGTATAATCAGATATCTTGAACCACGGACTGGTGATATGTTCACGGCACTATTTGCCGATTGCCATTTTAATGAAAATGAATTCCCAGCGTTAGGGGGAGGATTGAGAGAATCACCAAAAGATATCACCTGTGTATACATTCTTTGGCTTATCTTGATCCTCCTACTAATCAAAGGGAAGTGGAAGTCCAGAAAATAATACTCATGCAAAGTTTGGCAAACCAGTTACCGGATGTGTTCACTGATACAAAAAGAGTGACTAATCATTATGTACCCGCTGCAAATGCTCCATCAAGGGTAGAAATCCCAAAGGAAAATATAAATGAAAGCAATGCAAGCGAACCCAAGGTTCAAATGAAAAGGGGGAGGCCTATGGGCTCGAAAGATAAATATCCCCGGAAGAAAAAGAATTTTGGAGAAAGAGAAAAAGAAAAAGAAAGAGAAAGAAATGAAAAGATTCCAGTAGAGCAATATAATGAGAAATGTCAAGATGACATATACGAAATAGCTCCTGGTGAACCAGATAAAGAGAATGAGACAGAAAAGTATGAGATTTCCATTAATTATACCCAAGATGGGAACATATGGATAAGAAATGAAATAGATGATGATAATGGAATATTCTCATTTTCTATGTCTAAAGAAATCAATGATGAAAATGATCCAGATCCGAGGTCCGTATCGGAGTGCCAGAAAAGGCCTGATTGGGATAAATGGCAAATGGCCATGAGAAATGAGTTACACTCCCTCAATAAGAAAGATGTTTTTGGACCTGTTGTTATTACACCTGGTAATGTAAAACCGGTCGGATGTAAATGGGTCTTTGTGAGAAAAAGAAATGAGAAAAACGAAATCACGAGATATAAAGCTCGCGTTGTAGTGCAAGGTTTTTCTCAAAGACCGGGAATTGATTATGATGAAACATATTCCCCAGTAATGGATGCAATCACATTCAGGTACTTAATGAGCCTAACAGTATCGATGAATTCGGAAATGTATCTTATGGATGTTGTGACTGCATACCTATATGGATCACTTGATAGTGACATATACATGAAAATTCCGGAAGGGTTCAAAATCCCGGAAGGATCAAAAATCCCAAAAGGATCCGAAAATGTTTGTTCGGTCAAATTACAGCGATCACTTTACGGATTAAAGCAATCCGGTCGCATGTGGTATAATCGCTTAAGTGAATTTTTGATGAAAAAAGGATATATAAATAATGCGATATGCCCTTGCGTGTTTATAAAGAAAACATCATCAGGATTTGTGATCATCGCTGTTTATGTTGATGACCTGAACATCATTGGGACTCAGAAGGAAGTTGATGATGCAAGAACTCATATGAAAGAAGAATTTGAAATGAAAGACCTGGGAAAGACAAAATTTTGTCTCGGGCTTCAGATAGAACATCTTAAAGATGGTATATTTGTGCATCAATCAAATTACACCACAAGAGTGTTAAAGCGTTTTTATAGATAAGGCAAATCCTTTGAGTACCCCAATGGTCAATAGATCACTTAATGTGCAAGATCCATTTCGACCTTGTGAAGAAATGAGGAAATATTAGGTCCTGAAGTACCATATATGAGTGCTATTGGTGCGTTAATGTACCTTGGAAATTGTACTAGACCAGATATAGCTTTTGCTACTAACCTACTTGCAAGGTATAGCTCAGCACCTACACGGAGGCAATGGACTGGAATAAAGCAAATCTTCAGATATCTTCAAGGTACGTTAGACCTAGGATTATATTACCCTAGAAACTCTGCATGTGGTCTAGTTGGTTTTGCAGATGCAAGATACTTATCAGACCCCCATAAAGCTCGGTCGCAAACCAGATACATTTTCACAATGGGAGGTACTGCGATCTCGTGGCGTTCTCAAAAGCAGACTTTGGTTGCCACTTCTTCAAATCATGCAGAAGTCATTGCACTCCATGAAGCATGTAGAGAATGCGTGTCGCTTAGATCGATGATACATCATATACAAGAAGATAGCGGACTAAACACCAGAAAAGAACCTACGAGGATATACGAAGATAATGCGGCTTGTGTTGCTCAACTCAAAGATGGATACATTAAGAGCGATAGGACGAAACATATCCCTCCGAAGTTTTTCTCATATGCTAAAGAACTCGAGAAGAATCAAGAAGTCGATATCCGATACATCCGGTCAAGTGATAATGCCGCCAATCTATTCACCAAAGCGCTTCCGACTACTACATTCAGAAAACACGTTGAAGGTATCGGGATGCGTCGTTTACGAGATTTGTGAAGATCATCTATTTGAGGGGGAGATTACGTTACTGTACTCTTTTTCCCTTTTTCATAGTTTTTATCCTACTAGGTTTTTCTATGACAAGGTTTTTAACGAGGCAGTACGTAATCCAATTGTGGTGATGAATACTCAAGGGGGAGTTTTGTGAATAAGTGATTATTCATCACCAAAACCTCCAAGTGTCTTCTTAAGTGCACAAGTGTCTCATTAACACTACATGTGTCTTCATTTGCTCTTAGCACTTCCACTATAAATAGGATGCTAATGTGAAGATGTATGAGATCAAGAAATAAAAAAGGAACACAAGTTCTTTGCTCCAGAATCTCTTCCTCTCCCATCTCTCCACTCACATATATTTTATTTTGTTTTACTACACATATACAGATATATCATAATATACAGCATATACACAAATATATATCTTACTTTTGTTATAAATAAATATTTCATAACACAAAGTAATTTGTTGACAAAAAAAAAAATTGTACTGTACTGTAGTAAATATTATTAACGTTGACAAAAAGAAAAAATTATCCATCAATCCTTACAAACATTATTTCAGAATTGAATTTTTGTCTTATGTATCATATTTACAATTATTCTTACAAAATATTGTAACATAATTTGAAAAAAAAAAGAAGACTTTCCGACTGAAACTTATCTGGAATTTCTTCGCCAATGCTGGCTCGCTCTGGGTAGCATGGCTGAAAGCAAACATTTTCAATCGTAAATCCTTATGGGCTACTCAGGACTCCCCGCGTTTCTCTACTACGGTTAGAAGCATGCTCAGACTTAAGCCGCTGCTCTTCGATTTTTTGCGCTGTTCAGTGGGAGATGGTGTAACAGCTTCGTTCTGGCATGATTACTGGACGGATCTCGGTCCGTTAATCCTTATGCTCGGGTCGGCTGGTCCTAGGAATCTCAGAATTGCGTTGGACGCGCCTGTGAGTATTGCTGTGCGAAACAACTCATGGTTCTTACCGGATGCTCGCTCAGTGGATGAGCAGACACTGCACATTATCCTCTCCACCATGGCGGCTCCTCATCCAGATAAGGGAAGGGACTCTTACTTATGGCGCAATGCCTCAGGTGCTTTTGTCCCTTCTTTCTCCTCCAAGGCCACTTGGGAGTCAGGTGGTATGGTTTAAGCATGAGATTCCTAAGTGCTCTTTCATCGTCTGGCTTGCTACTCTCGGTCGGCTGCCAACGCGTGACCGTCTTTTCTGTTGAGGTATTCTTGTTCCTGAGATCTGTGTTCTTTTTCTCGCTGCTCATGAATCACATCGCTACCTTTTCTTCGACTGTGTCTATGCATCTGAGCTATGGTCTTATTTCCATCGGTCTCTTAATCTAAACTCGTCTTTGGGGTTGCATGATTTGTTGGATGTCTTTGCTGCAGAGGGCACTTTTGCCTCGGCTGATGTGGCTATTGTGGCAAAGCTAATGTTGCAGGCCATGGTGTATCATCTTTGGAAGGAACGAAACAGGCGGGTCTTCACAGATATCGCTCTTCCGGTGCTCTCTCTCCGTGCCGATGTAGATCGACTTGTTAGGGACCGTTTTCTCTCATTTCCTGCCGCCAACGACAATGTCTCCTCTCTTTTGGAAATGTATTTTGCTATTGTAACTCATTAGGTAGTTTGTCTTTTGCTCTTGTTTCCTCCTCTCTTTTCTTCTTCTTGTAATAAGCTGCTTGCAGAAACTCTTAAAAATTCGAAAATGGTATAAAATTTAACATTCATACCAAAAAAAAAAGAAGATAGCAAATAAAGATGATATGGTATATTGCTTTAAAAAAGTTTCAAATTTTTGGAAAAGACTAAATTTTATATATAATTAAAATTAATCACTAAATTTTTCTAAGCAATGCATTTTTCCTAAATATTTTTGATATGTATTTTACATAAAAAAATATTTAACATAAAAATACGAAACTAAATTATATATAAAAATAAAATTTATATACAATTAGACTCACTTATATATTTATGGGCAATTCTCAAAAATACCACACTTTCATGTTTTTGTGACAAAAATACCACACCAAGGTGAAAATGACAAAATGACATTTTTTGAAGAGAAAAAAGACTATTATACATTTATTTTCATATGTTTATTCTCAATCTCTTAAACCTAAACTCTAAAACCCAAAATCTAAACCCTAATTAATGACTTTTGAACCCAAATTTATTAATTTAATTATCTTTAAACCATTAAATAAATGTTATTTGGTCATTTTCACCTTGGTGTGGTATTTTTGTCACAAAAACATGAAAGTGTGGTATTTGAGGATATTTCTCTATATTTATATCATCTTACCAGACTAATATCAAAGATTTAAAAAATCTTTCCAAACTTACCAAAATCATTATAAAATGACTAATACCACATAATAAATTTTAAAATTATTCATTAATTAATATAATTGAAAAGTATATTGTAAGATACAAAAATGTGAGTATAATGAAATATGCATTGACTGAGTTATGTATTACGAAGTTATTTTGGAACCATGGTTGGTATGTGGTAGTGACTAGTGAGTGGCTTTGATGTTGCGTCTAAGCAGCTTCGTTTCACTAAAACACCTGAAAAGATGATACTTACTTAGGTGCTTATGATTACTTTGTTGATGATCGTATAATTTTGTGGGTTCTTTATGATGTTAAGAATTAAGCTTGGTTAAAACGGGTATGTGTATTTTCTTTTATTACCCACTTTTGTTTTTGGATTTACATATGCACTTCGCGGGATAACAGTGCTTGATTGGTCTATGCATAATTGAAGTTTTCTGATCTTTCGAGCTCTTCTGTTACGATGTGGGAGAAGAATGTGGAAAGAAGAGTTAGAATTGAACATGTATGAGATATTAATGATTTGGTTCCTTGTAGGATTGCCGTCTCATGCAGTTTGTGGACAATATTATTTACAGATAGGGTTAGGTGTTGTTCCTAATAAATAATAATATACAAAAATACCTTTATGAAGTGTGCCCTTGTATCCAAGTGACATGCCACACACTGCAAAACAATTTTAATCATGATTTACAAAATCACCTTAAAAAAAAGTGTACTTAGAAACTTACTCTGATAAGCCGGACTACTTTGGCTAAGTGCTTGGATTCATTTGATGTCTTACAACAATAACAAAAAAAAAAAAAACCATGAACCATGCATGTTTCAAATCTGATAATAGTTTTGCATCTTACAATAATAACAAATAAAATAATCAAACATGTTTCAAACATGTTTCAAACCCAAATTTGGGTTTTGAAAATTACCCTTAAAGTTAATGTCACTGAGATCAAACACTAGTTGCTTCACTTATCCAACAGAAACACAAGTGTCAAAATTAAGATAAAAGGCAAAGAGGTTTTGAGAAGGATTTAAATCAAATCTTCACCATGATCTTGCAAAAGCTAGCTTTCTATTGTTTTAGTATGTGTGTGATCTTGTCATCATATTCTTTTAAAGTGGTAAGTGATCAAAACAGTTTACAAATATACAAGTTGAACAAATTATGCACAAACTCGATGAAATATACTCTCTCTGTATTTGAAAGAATGATTTCTTGAGTTTTGGTTTTATTTTTAAGAGATTGGTTTTCTACTTTTCATTTAATGTTTTTTCATTAAATAAAGCAAATTAATTGGAAAGGTGCCAATAGTAGTGTGATGCCTTAATATGTGTGCATAACCTAAAAAATCATCCTTTTAAATACAGAGGGAGTATAATACTACCCACTGATGAAAAAACTTTATTTTGCTTCAAGAAACTGCATTTCATGACAAACCATTCTATAGAAAATACGCCTCATAGTATTCTCACGATTTTCAAAATACAAGAGAGATAATATTTCATTAGATAGTGGCCACACGCGACGAGATCCATCTCCAATAGCAAATGATAGAGATATGATATGATCAACAACCACTTTATATGCTTATGTTACATAGCTCATATTGTCATCATATGCTTTAATCTTAGTGGCCTGAAATGTAAAACAACCACATAAATGTAAAGAAAGTCACACAAAAGTCAATAAAAGGTCTAAAAACCTACCTTCTGGATGTCATTATAGATGGGCAAGAAGAGATCCGTATTATAGCTGCTCATCTTGAGCTGAAGAACACAAGCTAATGTCTCTAATTCCAGTATATTACCAACATACACGGCATGAACACAAGCTAGTGTCTCTAATTCCATTCTGCTCATCTTGAGATGTCGCAGTCTCTCTTGGACATTTTCTTATTAAGATTGGAATATATCAGCAAAGCTAAAGATGCAAAGAACTAATAACAAAAAAAGACAAAGAGATAGAAAGAGAGAGTTTGTACCTAAACAAAGACAAGATTCCAAATTTCTATACATTGTCTTATCATCTTTCTTGTTAATTAAAGATGCAGCATCTTTCTTGCCACCAAAACGATTGTAATGTATCTGAGTACGAGGTGATGCAGCCTCGAAATCCACCTAAGCTAAATCCAACGGAGATCAAGAGATTCCAAGCCTTT
>CM021244.1:34312951-34443405 GCA_010577795.1 Isatis tinctoria | reverse complement strand
AAAAACTGTTTATTGTTACGTGGGGAAATATGTGTAAGTTGTATTGTACATATATAGAGAAATTGTAAACTATATGTCTGGCTAATTATGTAACTCACTCATGCAGATGAAGCGCATGAGGAGGAGGATTGTATGCAGTCGGTGTAGGGCACTGGGCCATAACCGAGCGACGTGTAAGAAAGCCATATAAGTAGTACTACGTACGGGATGAAACCGACGTGCAAGCGGCGAGTGTATGATTAGACGGTGGTTGCTGGACTGGACTAGCTAGATTTTCATGTTTATAGTGTCACATTAAATCGGCATTATCCAGAATGTGGTGGTTGTAATATTTTGCACGTGTACATAAACAATAAGCTTTCTCCCTTAATATAAGTAATATAAATCTATGGTCCCCTTCTCAGTCTCTACTTAGAAATTCCGTATCTAATAGGCAAATAAGCCAAGTTTTGCAAATCCGCTTGTTATGTGCCATTGTAGCCCTGATAATAGTAACTGTTTATCGGCGCTGTTTTTTCTACCAGTATAATGGGTTAGCATAAATACTATAATATAACCATACTTCACATTAGACGGCAAACTAATTTAATACCCAGTCATCTGGCGCTTAGACGCCATGTTATAAGCATAACTCGGCAGAAAATGATATAATGGAACCTTTCACGTGTGTGAGTATTTATTGATTATAATTTCTACGATACTATACATATCGTTAATAATAGTTCGGTGTAGAATCGTCACGTGATTCTGTTCGTTTGCTTTTTTGAATTGTCAGCAACAAACGAATAGCTACCATGTACTGTGTATGTTAACCAAGACAACATGATACATTACTGGACCTTTGTTTACGTGATGGATACTGCGTCACAGAAGCTGCTATTTGAACTTTAAGCGTATTACCAAGTATCAGTACTTGTTTCTCCCTACTATTGTAGATGTTATCTTCGTCTTCATGAAACTGTACTATATATTATCATAGAAGCTAGTACGCCATGATAACCGAAGAACATGTCTCATATACTTGACAATATAAATGACAGAAATGGACACTCTCGTTTTCAAGGGACGATTAAATCATCTCAGATCATACAGGGTATAGTCTTAACCGGTCGAGTTTAGAAAACTGCCAACATAGTGGTAAGAGTTACATAATGTCTACTAAACATGGAAACCTAAAGCATTTCCTCATTCTCTTCGTACAGCGTTACAGCCAATTTACGTGACTCCATCTTCAAGTTTTCTGGTGTAAGCGTACTGCAAAGTCGAACCCCACCCATTGCATGATAGTAGAGCAAAAGGACGGTCGTGAGTCCAGAATCTGATGTCTTTCTGTTCTGTGGGATATTCAGTACTCTGTCAATATGAAACGGTGCAAGATCCTTCTCCGTAAGATAACGACCAACCTGCTTCAGTAAGTATAGGAACATTTCCAATATTGGGGTTAACATTTCAGCCAGTTGCGCAGCCATTCGGTATGTGATATTGGAATCCAGAACAAAGAGATTTCATGCCTTGCAGTCAATGCATAGTCCAATTCAATGTTTTTTCTATATATTGAACGGAAAGTAGAACCTATCAGCAAAAGGTGGTGTTGCATCACCGCAGTCGAAGTAATCTGTTATTGTTTTCGGAAATTTGAAGCTTTGTTTCCTCCCCGTCTTATAAAAGCGAGTGACATTCCTTGCAAACGATGCCACGAATTTGCTATCCAAAAACATGGTATTCCTTGGCTGCTGATACACAGGTTTTAAACCCTAATTTCCTACTGCAAGTGCACAGCAAATCGTAGTAGTATTTAGGGGTCGATCCCACGAAGATCAAGTTTACTCTATGGTTTTTAAGACTAAATAAAAAGCTAAGACAATGCTATATGAAGTTGGAATCGTATTTAACAAGAATAAATCTAAATCGGTTGTGAAAACAATAATGAGACAAGCGTTAGGTCAAAGCAATTCGCAGGAAATCCAGAGCAACGGGTCCAACAATTATTCAGGCTATGATTAAGAACCAGTCTAGAACTCAAACACGAAAATAATATCAATCCACTGTCGTGGCATCAACAACTTTGTTTAGCGACCTAGAAATCCTAACTATCGTTGGTACTAGAAATCGCAAACAAGCATTATAGATCAGGTTTGATATGTTCACAATTCTCCAATACATCTACTGTCGCAGGTAATGAATAAATTGTTCGCCAGTGTTTCTTCTAGCAACCTAGCAACTGTCGTTGTCTAAATTAAACATAATATCATAAAATCAAGTGATCAAATCGATTTAAGCATTAAGAACAACAAAGGTAAAGACATCGATTTTGTTTGCCTATTTGTTTTTAACCCTAGCTCATGAATTCCTTTGAAAACCATAACCTAACTAAGAGATCTACTCAGACATAATGAGAGAAGAAAGCAAAACAATAGAATAAAATGACTGCATCGATATTAAAATAAAAGAATAGGGTTCAGAAATCTTCTCAGAATTGTAGCAGAGATCTTCTCAGAATTGTAGCAGAGATCTTCTCCCCTACAAAAGAATTCCTAGGTATTGAAAAGCTAAAAACCAAAAGCAAGATAAAGATAGATGATAAAACCTAAGACTAAGAGGAGTATTTATATTAGGAGAGATAGGCGGCTGGGAGGTGGCTGCACCCTTAAAAGTCGGCGGCCCTGAATAGGTTAAGTTCCTTCTTTTTATTTTTCCGCGGCGAGCAGGTGCTCGCTTGGTGGCCGAAATTCGCGAGCATGTGCTCGCCGATTGGAGTTGGTGATACTTTGCAGGATTTTCCTTATTTTCTTCAATTCTTGTTCTTTTCTTTTCAAAAGGCTTCAACTGCTCCAAACTCCAATAACAGCTCCAAAGCTACCTAAGATCTCCTGAAATATACTCAAAAAACTCTAAAAAGCAATCAGATACTAATGTTAGTATGGGTCAAAATCACAACATATCAATTCCCCCAGACTTAGACCTTTGTTTGTCCTCAAACAAACTAAAGCTTAAGCCCGTGAGATCGATTTGAAAACAGGGATCTCACCCTCTCAATCAGAATAATTGCACCAACTGCTTAGACCTGTAATCCACATTCTTCATGAACCAATCCAAAAATCGACCACCATGTACTTCTCCTTAGCCACATCGCAGTTTTTCCAGATTAACTCCACAAAATCTCAACTTCTTCCACTATCCTTCATTGCATAGAAACTAACAATGCTTCCAATGCCAAGAACCTTATAGACTCTTTCCCGTACTATACCTTGACAAATACACCCATGTAATCCACCTATTTGATACTCTTTCTCTCCCCCATACTTATTCTTTCCTCATATTCTGCATCGATCTTTTGATCATCTTTTTTTTTTTCTTTTTACGATTTTCTTTTCTCTCTTTTTTTTTTATTGCAAAGGTGTGACAAATAATGGGTCATGGGAAATATTCGTCTTCCTCGTTTCCACCTTTGTGTGATCATTCCTTTCAAAGTAAAATAATGGGGTCATGAGAAATTTTCCTACCCCTTTACTCAAAAGAAAATCATCTCATCTTTTCATTTGTTTCTCAGGATTTTTAGAATAAGGGAGAGGAATAACATAAGCTTTTCACAACAGCCGCAGATGTCAGGTATGAATGAGAGAATCAAGATCTTTGATCACCAGCTGCAATTGAGAGATCTCCATAAATAGCTCAGGTTTGTAAAATCTGCTGGAAATATGGGTTTCTCTAGTGGACTGGTCAGAGTTTGGATTTTTCATTAGTCTTAGATGAATGGATCCTAAAGATATGGTCATTAAGTAAAAACAGCCAGCTCAACATTCTAAGAGATATTTCATAAATCCCAATTAAAATTTTGACCCAATAAAACGGACTGACTCTAAAAGAAATAACAAAAGACTCAAGAATGCGAAGCAAAGTAAGATTCAAGGTACGAACCTCCCCCAGACTTACTGCACACCGTCTCGGTGTGAAAATAAGCTAGAGAAAGCTCCGAGAAAACTTACCTGAGTCGGCAGGAAGAGCACCATGGCGGAGCAGGTGCTCCGGAACAGAAGTGGGTGCTCGCCTGTCGTCTCTTTTTTTTTTATCTGAAACAGAGAAAACCAAAACCAAAAATCAATAGCAAAAGAAAATAAAATAAAATAAAAACACTTGCCAGTGGGTTGCTTCCCACTCAACGCTTGGTTTAAGTCATTAGCTTGACTTGGTGAGCTGATTACGCTTGAGGCGGGTCGCTTAAGGGAAAGGATTCCCCTTGTGCGATGGATGAATCAGCGAGGTACGGCTTCAAACGCTGACCATTGACAACGAATTCCCTCCCCTTTTCGTCCAGTAATACCACAGCTCTATAAGGTCGGACTTCCTTGATTGCAAAAGGCCCAGACCATCGTGATCGCAACTTCCCGGGAAACAGCTTCAGCCGAGAGTTGAAGAGTAGAACTTGGTCGTTTGGCGCGAAGTTGCGGGCGAGAATGCGCTTGTCATGATAGGCTTTGGTGCGCTCCTTGTATATCTTCGAGTTCTCATAGGCGAGATGCCAATCTCTTGTAGCTCGTGTAGCTGCATTATGCGCCTTTCTGAAGCTGGCTTGATGTCATAGTTGAGCAGCTTTACCGCCCAGGCGGCTTTGAATTCCAGCTCAACGGGGAGATGACAAGCTTTGCCGTAGATGAGGTTGAATGGAGTAGTTCCGAGTGGCGTTTTATAAGCAGTCCGGTAAGCCCATAAAGCATCGTCTATCTTGAAGCCCAGCCCTTGCGAGTTGTGCGGTCTTCTGTAATATGCTCTTGATCTCGCGGTTTGATACCTCGACTTTCCCACTGGTCTGCGGATGATAAGGTGTGGCGACCTTATGCTTTACACCATTCTTGCGCAGCAGATTCTCGAAGATCTTGTTGATGAAGTGAGTGCCTCCATCGCTGATGACAACTCGCGGCACTCCGAACCTAGGGAAGATGATGGATTTGAACATCTTGATCACAACTCTTGCATTTTTTGTGGGACTTGTCAATGCCTCAACCCATTTGGACACATAGTCCACAGCCACGAGTATGTACTCGTTCCCATAAGAGGATGGGAATGGACCCATAAAATCGATGCCCCATACGTCAAAGACTTCCACTTCGAGAATGAAGTTCTGTGGCATCTCATTGTGCTTGCTGATGTTGCCCTGTCGCTGGCATGAATCGCATCTAGAGATAAAGCGCTGAGCATCCTTAAACATTGTAGGCCACAAATATCCAGCTTGCAAAACCTTGGAGACTGTCTTGAAAGTGGCGAAGTGTCCGACATAGGAAGAGCCGTGACAGTGAAACAGAATCTCTGGTATCTCCTCCTCAGCTACGCAACATCTGAATACTCCATTTGGGCAGTGCTTGTAGAGATAAGGCTCATCCCTGAAGTAGTGCCGGATATCCTTAAGGAATTTCTTCTTTTTGTTGCCTACAAAGCCGCGCGGTTCCAGATCAGCAGCTAGATAACTCGCAATCTCACCAAACCAAGGAATCTGAAGACGTTGGCCGCTTTCGATTCGGTTGCCGAATTCGGGCTGAGCAGGTGCTCGCTGGGTGGGAGGACGTGCTTCCTTGATTTGGAATGCTCCGATCGAGTACACCTGTTCTTCTGGGAGGCTGTCATTGAGTGGGAGTTCTTCATCGATCCTCATTCTAGATAAATGGTCGGCAGCTCCATTATCTATTCCCTTCTTGTCTTTGATCTCAAGGTCGAATTCCTGAAGTAGAAGAATCCATCTGAGCAGTCGCGGCTTAGCATCCTTCTTGGTCAAAAGGTACTTGAGCGCTGCATGATCAGTGTGTATGATGACCTTGGAGCCCACAAGATAAGATCAGAACTTCTCAAAAGCGAGGACAAAAGCTAAGAGTTCCTTCTCGGTCGTGGCATACTTGCACTGAGCCTCATCCAGAGTTCGGTTGGCATAGTAAATGACATGGAGTTTCTTATCTTTCCTCTGGCCGAGAACTGCACCGACTGCATAGTCACTCGCATCTGTCATAACCTCGAAGGGTAGGCTCCAATCTGGAGGCTGCACAATGGGTGCGCTGACCAACGCCCCATTGATCGTGTGGAAAGCCTCAAGACAGTCGCTACTAAACTCAAACTTCACCTCTTTGCACAACAGCCTTGTGAGGGGTCTAGCTATCTTCGAAAGATCCTTGATGAACCGGCGGTAGAAACCTGCATGCCCTAGAAAACTGCGGATCCCCTTGACAGAAGTAGGCGGTTGTAGGTTCATCATAACCTCGATCTTGGCTTTATCCACCTCGATGCCATCCTCTGATATGCGATGTCCAAGTACAATCCCATTCCTGACCATGAAGTGACACTTCTCCCAATTTAGAACTAGGTGCTTCTCCTCACATCGCTGAAGTACCCTGCATAGATTAGACAAACAGTGAGAGAAAGAGTCTCCATACACCGAGAAGTCGTCCATGAACACCTCCGTGATGTCTTCGATTAGGTCAGTGAAAATGGACATCATGCAACGTTGGAAGGTTGCCGGAGCATAGCACAATCAGAATGGCATGCTCCGGTAAGCGAATGTGCCATAGGGACATGTGAATGTCGTCTTCTCTTGGTCGTCCGGATGAATGGGGATCTGAAAGAAACCTGAATAACCATCTAAAAAGCAGTAGTATGGATGGTTAGCAAGTCTTTCAAGCATCTGATCAATAAAGGGCAAAGGGAAGTGATCCTTGCGAGTCACAGCATTCAGTTTGCGGTAATCTATACACATCCTATGGCCGGTTATTGTCCTGGTTGGTATCAGTTCATCCCTATCATTCTTGACTATAGTGATTCCGCCTTTCTTAGGAACTACATGAACATGACTAACCCAAGTACTGTCTGATATAGCATAGATCACCCCAGCTTCTAGAAGTTTCATTATCTCCTTCTTAACGACATCTTTTAGATTCGGGTTTAACCTCCTCTGATGTTCGATAGAGCTCATCGATTCATCTTCTAGATGTATCTTATGCATGCAAAGATCAGGAGAGATTCCAGGAATGTCATCTAGCGAATACCCTATAGCTTTTCTATACTTTCTAAGCTCACATAAAAGTAAAGCTACCTCCACATTGTTCAAATCAGCATTCACAATCACAGGGTAAGTAGAGTTTATTCCAAGGAATGCGTACCTGAGCCCTGCTGGGAGGGTTTTGAGCTCCAGTTTGGGTGCTTTCAATTCGCTCCAAGGGCTGTCTATCGGATCAAGTGGTGGAGCAGGTGCTCGCGGAATCGTAGCAGGTGCTTCTTCTGATGCTGCCGAGTTTTCCTCATCTTCTAAGCTCGTGTATGCAACCATGTGCTCTATTCGCCGGCTGGAATCTAGCATTTTGGCAAAGCTGTCGGCGTCCTCACTCACAAAACCATGCTCTCTTTCAGCTAGAGTTAGAGCGGTTTCGAGAGGATCCGGACACAGAAGCTCTTCAGCTGCCTCATCATATACATCATCCACGCCTTCCACAGTGAAGGTCTGTCCATCCAGCTTCGGCTTCTTCAGCAATTTATCCATCTCGAATGACATTACCATGTCGCCTAGCTGAAGATCGATCACTCCGTTCTGTACATCGATTATTGCACCAGCTGTGCATAAGAATGGTCGGTCAAGAATCAGAGGGTCTTTCGGTTCCTCTTCAAGTTCCAGAACTACGAAATCGGCTGGGATAAGTGTATCCCCAATTTGCACGTTAAGATCCTCTAACATGCCCACCGGAAGCTTCGTTGATCTGGCTGCGAAGACTAAAGAGATGCGTGTGGGTTTGAACTTGGTGAAGCCTAACCGCTTTGCCACAGAGTATGGCATAAGGTTGACGCTAGAGCCGAGATCGCAGAGAGAGCATGCGAATGTCATGGGGCCAATCTTGACTGATAAAACGAATCTGCCAGGATCGCCTCTTTTCTTAAGCACCTTGTTCTACAGAACAGCACTGCACTCTTTGGAAACTACCATCACGTTTTCCTCCTCAGCTACTTTTCCGGAGACTAGGGTTTTCATGTACCGTTTGAGAGCCGGTATCATCTGAATGGCATCCGTGAGAGGCAGCTTCACGGTTTAGTCTCTGAGCATCTCTCTGCATTTAGCATCCTCTAAGTCTTTGCGAGACTTCTTAGGTGGTACAGGATACGGGACCTTGGGTTTGTACACCCTCTCTGGAATCGCTGTGGGTTTCGGCACAGAAGTGGATGGTGAAGTCTGGCCGAGCACGTGCTCCGTGGAATCTCTGAGGTGCTCCACTGTTTCGTCTTTTAGGATATCGAAGGGTGAAGACGATGCTCTGGCGTCTGTTGTGCGGTTGCTCGATTCACCTTTTTCATAGACACTTTGATTTCCTTGGAACAGGTGCTCGCTGGATGGGAGCACGTGCTCGGAAATCGCTTCTTTTCCCTTTGCCGACTTCGAGGCTGCATCTGCGTGTAGTGTTTTCCCGCTTCACAACTCGATGGCGTTGACAAACTCTTTCCTTGGTGTCTCAACTTTTCCAGGAAGAGTTCCTGGTGTCCTCTTAATGGATTCAGCTGTCTGTGCAATCTGGATGTCTAGCTGTTTCATGTGAGTCCACACAGCTTCATATTTCCCATTAAGATCGACATACATTGTGTCAACCTTGTAGTTGATCTCCGCTGCCGCCTTTTGATGACTTGCCATCAACTGTTGCATCATGTTCTTCAGCTCGTCTTGGGAGCCGGTTGCTGAAGATGAAGGCTGCGGATTTGTGAAAGGCTGGGGCTGCGAGTTGTTGTAGGGCTGACGTGGTTGATTTCCTCCTTCGAATCGGTTCTGAGTCGGAACGAATGGCCGGTTCTGGTAGTTGTTGGAGTAGTTCTTCTGAAAACCCATCTGTGGCTGATTTCCTTGCTTAGGATAGACCTGATCTTGCAGATTCTCCACATTGGTGCTCCTATAGGACAGGTTCGGATGAGTGTTAAAACCTTGGTTGTTGAAACCGCGGTTCTGTCCGAAGCCTTGTCCAGTCACGTAATTCACCTTTATCTGATCATTGCCGGTTTCTTCCTCATAGACTTGAGCAAGGGGTGCTTCTCCATTCTCATCCACAAAGTGGACTGACTTCTGGTTCTTTTTTAGCAAAAGGTTGATCAAGGCCGCGAGCTCATCAATCTTCTTGGATTCCTCACTGTTGACCTTCTTCCTATCGTATTCCGTACTTTTGTTGCTGGAACTTGCGGCAAGGTTTTCGATCAGCTCCAGAGCTCCTTCCTTCGACTTTGTGTAGAAGTCTCCATTACTTGCGGCATTCAAGGCGTTTTGGTAGTCCCATTCTACTCCGTCGTAGAAGGTGCTGAGCAGCTGCTCGTCGTTAAAACCGTGGTGAGGGCACTCACGCTTATACTCTTTGAATCGCTCCCACACTTCATTGAATGACTCGCCGGGATGTTGCTCGAATGAGGAGATCTTGTTCCTCAAAGCTGCGGTCTTGGACTTGGTGTAGAATTTGTCCAGGAAAGCTGATCTCGCATCAGTCCAAGTCGCCAAAGACCCTGGTGGTAAAGATTTTAACCACTGTGATGCTTTTCCCGCAAGAGAGAAGGGGAAAAGCTTGCACTTCAAGAAATCTGGAGGCACACCATTGGAGCCGGTTGTGCTACAGATCTCTTCGAAGTTCTCGATGTGATCCATCGGAATCTCAGCAGGCAGACCGTGGAACAAGTGTTGCTTCACGAGGGCAATCATCTGAGGCTTGATCTCGTAATCTTGCCTCTGGATGGTCGGGGTAACGATCACAGATCGATCCTGGTAGTATGCGTGAGCCGCATCTTTGTCCCCGAAAGCAGGTTGTGTAACAAGTTGCATCTCCTGTTGCAAACGAAGCTGCTCCATAGCCGTTTGAAGTTGTTGCAGCTGAGCCGCAATGGTGTTGTGGTCCCCCATCTCTGGAGTGTCGGACGTTTCTGGTTCCGGAACGGGCGTGTTGCGTTTCTGCTTGTTCTCTCGTTCTCTCCTTGCTAGCTCGTCGTTTGTCAAGCTCACAAGATTCTCGTCGTTTATGCTCCTTGTGCTTCTTGTGGACATGCACCTGAAACACAAAGAAAAGAAAAAGAGAAAAACGAGTTTAGAGGGTTCTTGGTCTAGAAATTTAGCCGTAAACCAAAGGTAAAAATTTGGTCCCCCGCAACGGCGCCAAAAACATGATACACAGGTTTTAAACCCTAATTTCCTACTGCAAGTGCACAGCAAATCGTAGTAGTATTTAAGGGTCGATCCCACGAAGACCAAGTTTACTCTATGGTTTTTAAGACTAAATAAAAAGCTAAGACAATGCAATATGAAGTTGGATTCGTATTTAACAAGAATAAATCTAAATCGGTTGTGAAAACAATAATGAGACAAGCGTTAGGTCAAGGCAATTCGCAGGAAATCCAGAGCAACGGGTCCAACAATTATTCAGGCTATAAATAAGAACCAGTCTAGAACTCAAACAAGAAAATAATATCAATCCACTGTCGTGGCATCAACAACTTTGTTTAGCGACCTAGAAATCCTAACTGTCGTTGGTACTAGAAATCGCAAACAAGCATTATAGATCAGGTTTGATATGTTCACAATTCTCCAATACATCTACTGTCGCAGATAATGAATAAATTGCTCACCAGTGTTTCTTCTAGCAACCTAGCCACTGTCGTTGTCTAAATTAAACCTAATATCATAAAATCAAGTGATCAAATCGATTTAAGCATTAAGAACAACAAGGGTGAAGACATCGATTTTGTTTGCCTATTTGTGTTTAACCATAGCTCATGAATTTGATACACGAGTTTTAAACCCTTATTTCCTACTGCAAGTGCACAACATACGAAGTAGTATTTAGGGGTCGATCCCACGAAGACCAGTTTCACACTTTGATCTAATGAGCTAAATCAAAAGCTAAGACAATTCAATTATGTTTTTGGTTTTGTAAATAGCAAGTAATAAAAGCAAAATCGGTTGTAAAGATAATATTAAACAAGCGTTAGGTCAAGGAATATTGCAGGAGATTCAGAGCAACGAATTAAACAACTATTCAGGCAGTGTTTAAGGACAAGTCTAGAACTCAAACATAAAGATAATATCAATCCACTCTCGTGGTATCAATATCTTTGTATATCAACCTACAATTCCTAACTCTCGTTGGTACTAGAAATCGTAGGCAAGCTTTAAGATTAGGTTTAATATGTTCACAATTCTCCAATACATCTACTATCGCAGGTAATGAATAAATTGCTCACCAATGTTCTTTCTAGCAACCTAGCAACTCTCGCTGTCTAAGTTAAGAACAACAAAGGCGAAGACATCGATTTGAATAGCCTATTTGTGTTTAACCCTAAAACTCATGAATTCCTTTGACAAACCTTAACCTAACTAAGAGATCTACTCAGACATAATTAAAGAAGAAGAAAACAAAAAGATTATAGAGTTCATCATAAAAGCTTGAATAGATAATAAAAGCTAAAAGTAACTTAATAAGAACTTGAACAAAGTAAAAGCTTTTCTCGTGTTTTTCCACATTAACTCGACTCGAACACGTCCGTAAACGCCAAACTCCTTCGGAACTCCATAAAATCTGTAAAGAGACTCGAAACAATAGAAAAGACTCGAAAAACTAACAAAAGATGCAAATCAAAACTCAAACCGAATACTTAAAAACAAATCAAAATATGTTAAAAATACATAATATCAACTCCCCCCAACTAAAACCTTTGTTTGTCCTCAAGCAAACTAAAGCTTAAACCGAGAAGAAAGGTTTGAAAAAATGGGAAAATCACTTATTCTTTAGAACCCTTAATCAACCAGCACTAGAGTAAGCCACATCAAACAGTACCAACTTATGTTAAGACCTCTTGTAATTTTCCGCAGATTTACTAACCATCCAGATTCCAAACCACAACCCATAAGAGTAATCTAAAATCCCCATTGCTGACCTTATTAAGTTTTACGTGCAGTCTCATCGAGGGACTATCTATCAAAGGACACATGGGCTCTTACTCACCCAAGTACTGAATTTATGGACAGCCGGCTTCTAGTTTCCTTTCTTCCTCTTTTCTCGCTTCGAATCAGTCGATTTTTCCCTACTAGGGTATCATTTTATTTTTTTATCGACTGATTGTTCTTTTTTTTTTTTTGGTTAGACCAGTATCAAATGATTTAACTATTTTTCAAAGCTATACCTCTTTTTCATTCTTTTTTTTTTAGAGACAATGAAGCGAAGAGAGAGGGAAACCATAATCACAGACTAATCATATTAGACCTAAGCAAGGAATCCGATTCAAAGTATACCAAGCCCCAATATGAGAAAAAATAAGTTCATTATATTCAGGCCAGCTCTGGATCATATAAACACTCAAACAGTATGGGGATAATGAAAGTTCAATTTACCTTTGAAATTTCCTTTTGGTAGAATCCGCTGTCAATGGCTGTAAGAATGGTCGCTAAAGTGGTAGCTAAAACAGTTTGTTCCAAAGAAAGATCATAATTCCCTAACTAAATTTTGCCTCAATAAAACAGACGCAAAACGACTTAAACAAGACAAGGAAAACGGAATTAGTACCAACACCCTCCCCCAGACTTACTTCACACCGTCTCGGTGTGAGAATAAATCAAGAGAAAGGATTAGAAACGAAAAATTAATAATGGATTTGACAATTGTGACGTGCACCTGAAGACGTGCACCCTCTTTTCTTTTCTTTTTCTTTTCTTTTTGTGGATAGGCTGAAACAAAGAAAACCAAAACCAAAAATTAGTAGCAAAAGAAAAATAAAAGTTAGAGACACTTACCAGTGGGTTGCCTCCCACCAAGCGCTTGGTTTAAGTCATTAGCTTGACTTTGGTGCCATGTATCAATCAGGTTGGGCTTGAGAGCTTGCTCCAAAACAAGCTCCATAATCAGGCATCCTCATGTTCAGAACCGTACTCAGCATTCCATTCACAACACCAGTACCCTTCTCTTTCAATTCTGATGGAAGAATAGCTCTAAATTTAGAGAAAGGTTTAGGATGACCTTTGCACTTCACCTTGTAGTCAACCGAGTTTCCATCATATCCTTGAGGGATCAAAGTCATTTGAGGACCTCCCGTAATTTTTTTGTACGGCACATTTTCTTGCGTTTTTGCCTTCTCCCTAAATTTCCCGGGTGGTGGAGCAGGTGCTTGCGGGATCGGAGCATGTGCTTCCTCGCTATCCACTGCAGAGATGCAAGAGGCATGTGTGGTGGTTCCTATGGGAAGGGCTTTGTATAAGACCTTTTTTGTCAATCTTGGAAAAGCAGACTTGCCTATTCGGCATATCGATTATTGCACCCACTGTAGCCATGAATGGTCTTCCAAGAAGTAAGGGCATGCCATAACCTTCTCGCATCTCAACAACCTAAAAATCATTTGGAACTAGGCAATCCCCTATTCGGACAGGTAGATCGTGAATGCTGCCAGACGATGTTGTTGAGGAGGTGTTTGCAAATCGAAGAGTCATATGACTAGGATTTACCTCTGAAATTTTCAACCTCTCTGCAATAGCCTTTGACATGAGATTGACGCTAGACCCAGAATCACAAAAAGCGTCATTGAATTCAAATCCAGCAATGGAGCATGGGACCAAGAACTTTCCAGGATCTTCAACCTTAGGCAATACCCTCAATGCTGGTGGTGTACTTCTTGCTTCTACAAAGACTGCCTTATTCTCCCTCTGATCTCTAGGTAGAACCGGGTAAGGCACTTTAGGAATATAAACCCTTTGTGGAAGATTTTCTGCAAGTTTGGTGGGAGCATCTCGGGGGAGCATGTGCTCTGGGGTAGCGAGCAGGTGCTCTGTCGGAGAGATGGGGTGCTCACTCGTTTTTTCTGCGCCAGGAGAAAATATCTCTCCCTTGAGCGGGTGCTCCTCAGCCTGCTTCATAACTTTTTCTGAGGATATGACGTTTATCGCTGCAGAATTCAGTATCCTCCCACTTCTCATCTCAATTGCATTGATATACTCGTTCCTAGGATTCACCTCTGCTTTCCCCGGAAGAATTCCTGATGCCTCAGCAGTTTGACGAATCTTGATATCGACCTCATGAGCAGATTTCTGTTGGTTGAGTAGAACCAAGTGCATAAGAGACTTCAGCTCGTCTTGAGAATTAGACGCCAGAGCTTGCAAGCTCTGATTCTCCACATAGCCTCCATTCACGTAGTTCACCTCTGCGTGAGTACCTGGTGTCCTCTTAACTGATTCAGCGGTTTGTGCAATCTGAGTGTCAAGCTGCTTCATGTGAGTCAATACTGCTTTGTTCTTCCCATTAAGGTCCACATACATGGTGTCAACTTTGTATTGATCTCAGCCACTGCTTTTTGCTGTCCTGCCAGTAGTTGTTGCATCATGTTCTTCAGCTCGTCTTGGGAGACGGTTGCTGAAGATGAAGGTTGCGGATTTGTGAAAGGTTGGGGCTGCGAGTTCATGAAAGGTTGGGGCTGCGAGTTCATGAAGAGCTGCCTTTGTTGATTTCCTCCTTGGAATCGGTTCTGATTTGGGACGAATTGCCTACCCTGGTAGTTGTTGGAGTAGCCTTCATGTAAGCCCATCTGATTCTGGCCTCCTTTCTTAGGGTAAACCTGGTCCTGAGGATTCTCCACATTGGTGCTCCTATAGGACAAATTCGGATGGGTATTGAAACCCTGAGTGTCGAAACCGCGGTTCTATCCGAATCCTTGCCCGTTCACATAATTGACCTCCCTTCGATCATCACCGGTTCCTTCATTCTCATCCACAAGGTGGACCGATTTCTGGTTTCCTTTCAAGAGAAGGTTAACCTTGGCTGCGAGCTCCGCAATTTGCTTGGACTTCATGCTGTTGACCTTTTTCATATCGTACTCCGGACTTTTGTTGCTGGAACTTGCGGCTAGGTTCTCGATCAGCTCCAGAGCTCCTTCCTTTGACTTAGTGTAGAAGTCACCGTTACTAGCTGCATTCAGGGTGTTTATGTAGTCCCAATCTACTCTGTCATAGAAGGTGCGGAGCAGCTGCTCATCACTAAACCCATGGTGAGGGCACTCGCGCTTGTACTCCTTAAACCGCTCCCATGCTTCATTGAAGGATTCGCCGGACTGTTGCTCGAATGAGGAGATCTTGTTCCTCAAGGCTGCGGTCTTGGATTTCGTGTAGAACTTATCCAAGAAGGCTGCTCGCGCATCAGCCCAAGTCGGTAGAGAGCCTGGTGGTAAAGATTGTAACCACTGTGATGCTTTTCCCGTAAGAGAGAAGGGGAAAAGCTTGCACTTCCAGAAATCTGGAGGCACACCATTGGAGCCGGTTGTGCTACAGATCGAAGTTCTCGATGTGATCCATCGGAATCTCAGCAGGCAGACCGTGGAACAGGTGTTGCTTCACGAGGGCGATCATTTGAGGCTTGATCTCGTAATCTTGCCTCTGGATGGTCGGGGTAACGATCGCTGATCGATCCTGGTAGTATGCGTGAGCCGCATCTTTGTCCCCAAAAGCAGGTTGTGCAACGAGTTGCCTCTCCTGTTGCAAGCGAAGCTGCTCCATGGCTGTCTGAAGTTGTTGCAGCTGAGCTGCGATGTCTGCTTGTCCGCCCATCTTTGAGTTGGCGTGTCAGTCGTTTCTGCTTCGTGAACGGGTGTGTTGCGTCTTCTGCTTTTTCGTTCTCTCCTTGCTAGCTCGTCGTTTGTTAAGCTAAGAAGGTCCTTGTTTTTGCTCCTCGTGCTCCTTATGGACATGCACCTGAAACACAAAAACAAAGAAGAAAAGAAAACAGGTTCAGTAAAGTTCTTAGTCTAATAATTCAGCCGTAAACCAAAAGTGAAAATTTGGTCCCCGGCAACGGCGCCAAAAACTTGATACACGAGTTTTAAACTCTTATTTTTTACTGCAAGTGCACAGCATATGAAGTAGTATTTAGGGGTCGATCCCACGAAGACCAGTTTCACACTTTGATATAATGAGCTAAATCAAAAGCTAAGACAATTCAATTATGTTTTTGGTTTTGTAAATAGCAAGTAATAAAAGCAAAATCGGTTGTAAAGATAATATTAAACAAGCGTTAGGTCAAGGAATATCGCAGGAGATTCAGAACAACGGATCAAACAACTATTCAGGCAGTGTTTAAGCACAAGTCTAGAACTCAAACATAAAGATAATATCAATCCACTCTCGTGGTATCAATATCTTTGTCTATCAACCTAGAATTCCTAACTCTCGTTGGTATTAGAAATCGTAGGCAAGCTTTAAGATTAGGTTTAATATGTTCACAATTCTCCAATACATCTACTATCGCATGTAATGAATAAATTGCTCACCAATGTTCTTTCTAGCAACCTAGCAACTCTCGCTGTCTAAGTTAAACCCAATATCATAAAATCAAGTGATAAATTCGATCTAAGCATTAAGAACAACAAAAGCGAAGACATCGATTTGAATAGCCTATTTGTGTTTAACCCTAAAGCTCATGAATTCCTTTGACAAACCTTAACCTAACTAAGAGATCTACTCAGACATAATTAAAGAAGAAGAAAACAAAGAGATTATAGAGTTCATCATAAAAGCTTGAATAGATAATAAAAGCTAAATGTAACTTAATAAGAACTTGAACAAAGTGAAAATATAGATAATAAAAGCTGGAAATAAACTTATGAGAAATTGATTAAAGCATAAAGATGGATAATAAGAACTGAAAGTAAAACTTGATCAAAGCATAAATGTTTAAAGCTTAAAAGAAACTAATAAGAACTTGATAAAAACATAAACATTAAAGCTTAAAAGAGAAGAGGAGCAATGTTTTGAAGCTAGAGAAGAGTGAGAGAAGAAGATGGTGTGTTTGGAAGCATCAAGAGTGAGTCCAATATATAGGCCAAGGTGTAGGGGAGTAGGTAAGACGGGGAACGACCGTTCTGGAGGAGAACGGTCGTTCTAGTTGGTCGATCGAAGTAGGTGGGTGTTGGTGAGTCGGGGAACGGTCGTTCTTGGTGGAGAACGGTCGTTCCTTGCTCGGTTGTTGGTGGAGTAGGTGAGATGGGGAACGACCGTTCTGCTGAGGGAACGGTCGTTCTCTGGCTTTTGTCGGCAAGGTAGGTGAGGTGGGGAACGACCGTTCTGTTGGGGGAACGGTCGTTCTGCATGGTCGTTCTACTCAAAGAACGGTCGTTCTTCAGTTGGTCCTTTTCTCGTGTTTTTCCACATTAACTCGACTCGAACATGTCCGTAAACGCCAAACTCCTTCGGAACTCCATAAAATCTGTAAAAAGACTCGTAACAATAGAAAAGACTCGAAAAACTAACGAAAGATGCAAATCGAAACTCAAACAGAATACTAAAAACAAATCAAAATATGTTAAAAATACATAATATCAGAATTCCTTTGAAAACCTTAACCTAACTAAGAGATCTACTCAGACATAATGAGAGAAGAAAGCAAAACAATAGAATAAAAAGACTGCATCGATATTAAAATAAAAGAATAGGGTTCAGAAATCTTCTCAGAATTGTAGCAGAGATCTTCTCCCTTACAAAAGAATTCCTAGGTATTGAAAAGCTAAAAACCAAAAGCAAGATAAAGATAGATGATAAAACCTAAGACTAAGAGGAGTATTTATATTAGGAGAGATAGGCGGCTGGGAGGTGGCTGCACCCTTAAAAGTCGGCGGCCCTGATTAGGTTAAGTTCCTTCTTTTTATTTTTCCGCGGCGAGCAGGTGCTCGCTTGGTGGCCGAAATTCGCGAGCATGTGCTCGTCGGTTGGAGTTGGTGCTTTGCAAGATTTTCCTTCTTTTCTTCAATTCTTGTTCTTTTCTTTTCAAAAGGCTTCAACTGCTCCAAACTCCAATAACAGCTCCAAAGCTACTAAGATCTCCTGAAATATACTAAAAAAACTCTAAAAAGCAATCAGATACTAAGGTTAGTATGGGTCAAAATCCCAACATATCAGCTGCATTGGTGGTGACTGGTATATAAACTGCTGCTCCATATTGTAGAACATAACGTCCATCATCTGTAGAAAACAGGATAATACAATCATGTATTACACGTATACCAAATAAATGCTATCGAGCTTTCAATATAATGAACTTGATTTGTTACTTTATTCGACATATGAAATGTCCTAAACCAGAGTTGAGATATCTCTTGCGCAGACACATCCACTCCGGCAACCTTGATGGTTCTATACCAAAACAATAGAAAAGGAGGACGAAAACATTGTGAAGACTGAATCGATAATACATTTCTGAAAACCTAATATCTGTACGTTTTGTTATGAAGTAATAGCGACTTACAAATTATGCTGAATTTTCGCCTTAAACTTCTTAAATTTGCTCTCTAGATTTACACCTTCAGCGCCAACGCATAACATCAACCGCAAGTTCTGCGCATTGACGAGCACATCCGAGTGTAACTACTCCTTTGTTGAGTCCATTTCGATGGAGGTTCCAGGGCTTGTTGTTTGCTCGCAATGAAGCTCACGTCCAAGTAAAGGTACTGAATCTCTACATGATGTTCTCTGCAAAGCCAGTTCCTACGTCAGGATAAGAGAGAAGGAAAGGGGTCAGGCACTTGTATCTGTCTGCTCTAAATTTACCCTGCAATACTCCGGCATATGAGACGGCCCAGCTGAATGTGACATTTGTACGAGCTGCACATTAACATGAATGAGCGCAAAAGCGTTTTGGAAATGCAGTAAAATAAGAGACAACATACTGAGCATCCAAATATATTGAAATACTTATACTGAGGCATGGAGCATGAGAGGTGCTGGTCAGTGAGAAACGCACGGCGACTATAGTTACGGCGGGAGGAAAGGAGGGTCGTAATCGGATGAGGAGACTGAAGGTGGGAGGATAAGGGCAAAACGCGGAAGTAGACTGAGAGAGAAGAAGAAAGGGGAAGAGGGCGAAACAGCGACGTTGAAGAAGAGAGTAAGGGCTTCACAACCGCCGACAACATCTGAGTTCGATGAATTCTAGCCGGAGGTTTTAACGTTGACAAAAAAAAACAAAAATTTATTCATATATCCTTTAAACATTACTACGTCAATACTGCATTAGCCGTAGATTCCTGTCAGATTTGAGTAATACTACTACGGAGGCCCGAATTAGATATTTAGGCCTAAGAGTCTTGTTTAAGTTTGTATAAGTAGCAGAGACGAAGAAGGGAGAGGAGTTAAAAAAATAAAAAAAAATAAACAACTGCAGAAGAAGAAGAACGACGGAGATACGATGACAACCGTCGGATACAACATCCCTCTTGATCTGGCGATCGAGATCCTCTTAAGGTTGCCGCCGAAATCCCTCTTCAGATTCAGAGGTGTGTCGAAGACATGGTGTTCCATCATCCGTAGCCGACAATTCGCTGACGCTTTCATGTCTCTGTCTCGACCTCGTCTCCTCTTTGGTTTGAATCCTCATTGTGAAGATCGAATGATGTTCTTATCCTCATCTAATCAAAGTTACAATTTTTACTCATCATCATCGTCGTCCACCGTAGCCGCGAAACAGAGGTTACAATATTTGGCTTCGTCTGTTGTTCCCTCGGGGGTCGTTTCGTGGTATGTAATCCAAACACAAGACAAGTCATAGTTGCCCGAAGACTATGTCAGAGAAGCTTACATGTACTTGGGATATGACCAAATCAACGATCAGTACAAGTTATTGCGCCTGAAGATGAGGACTTGCTCGAGTTCACCTATTTCACACAGTGTATGCACATTGGGAGGTGAACGATCTTCTTCCTCATGGAGGCCCATCGAGAGTAGTATCCTTTATTATGAATGTGCATATAATGGAGTATGTATTGACGGGGTTGTGTATTACGAAGTTAGCTTGGAACCATATGGTAACTATATGGAAGTGGGTAGCTTTGATGTTGCGTCCGAGCAGATTCGTCTCATTAAAACACCTGAAAAGTTGGATGCTCACCTGGCAAACTACCGAGGGAAATTAGCTGCTTATGATTCCTCTATTGATGATCGTATAATTTTGTGGTTCTTGATGATGTTAAGAATCAAGTGTGGCAAAAATGGGTATGTGTCTTTTCTTTTATTACCCACTCTTTGTTGTTGGATTTACACATGCACTTCGCTGGTATAACGGCTACCGGAGAGATCGTCTATTTTCCATCATGGACTTTGTCTGATCCTTTCGATCTTTTCTGTTATGATGTGGAGAAGAAGGTGGAAAAAAGAGTTAGAATTGAAGGACTTATAGGAGATATTAATGATGTGGTTCGTTGTATTGTCTCCCTCTCATGCAGCTTTGTCGATAATATTATCTATTTGTAGATGGGGTTAGGTGTTGTACTACTAAAAGTCTTTTTTTTTCTTTTTTATCTTGCCTTTGTCTCATGTTGCTATTTAACAATAATACAATATCATGGATTTGCGTTTAATTGAATGACTGTTCGATTTCAGTCTTCTTTTTAGCAGTTGTTCAATAGTCCTTTTATTTACTTACGAGGATGTGTACCAAAAGTTGGTGAATTTTGTTTAGTTCATCAAGCAATAAGCCTTTGCCGAAACAGAACCATCACCGTAAGTCCTGGAACTGGGGACACTCTCTCTCTCTTAGTAGAGATTTTGCAACGGTATCTGGACTTTCTGTGCTTTCATTTAATGGCGCTGTAACAAAATTGTTGCAGAGGAGGCACCTCAGTTTACAGCTCATTTGAAACTGATTAAGAAGGTTACACCAAGCAACGCACAAGGCCATGGCCTTGATGACATCTCTGGAATATACCATTATCGTAGTATTAACAGAGGTGTTTTAAAGACCAACGACATCCTGTAATACTCCTTGCTAGGAGCTGCGCCGTACTGTGACACAAAAGCTTAATCTGATGATCATCACATTTTAATTTGAACAACTATGTCACCATATCTGTGACATTTGACTCACAGTGCTTGTATCTTTCATTTTTGTAACCTCAATACCAAGGATGGTTTTGGCTTATCCTGTATTGGGTTCTTAAGGTGCATTAATCTGCCTTTTCAGTTTAGCTGCAAAATTTCATGCTTCTGGTCGCGGTATATAGTGTCCTTCAAAGACAGCTGCTGGTGAGATTTCTTATGCTTTATCAAATTGTAGCTGTTTGGTATAGTTCCACTACCAATTATTCGAAATTTGGTCCAAACTCGAATTCCCTTATTTCTATTCAAGCCCCCTGAAGGAAGTTTGTACTGGTCTACATCCTAAATACACAATTTGTGAAGTCTAATTATACCACGCACGACGGAGCATATAAATTTTCAGAAAACTAAAAAGACAGAGATACAATTGATGTACAAACTTATTTCCATTAAAGCGCGACTTATGATTGATATCATTTGTCTTTTATAAACCTTTTTGGCTATTTTATCTGCAAAAGTGGCATATGTACGAAAGTTCATATGGAAAACCAAAATAGAAAACTGTTGTTGGAAAAGAACAAGTACGAGGCTGAGATTCATTAGTCCTGGCTGAGTCTATGAAGCTCTGTGAAATAGACAAATTTATGTGGCCAACATATATGGTTAATTAAGGCCCGATTTATAGGGAAAGCGGTTGAGACAAAAGCTTAGGGCATCTATTTTATAGGGGCATCTATTTTTTATAAAATATAAGTTTTATATATATATATATGTGTGTGTTACGAAATTGAATGTTTCTGTGTATATTATTATGAGGACCGAATGTCTCTTTATATAGTGGTTACATCAAGTAGAGAAAAAGTAATTATCCTTTTACTACTCATATAAAGAAAAAGAAATATAACTTATAAATGGAAAAAGAAAACTCTAGTAATCCCATTGGACTTAAGATTCGGGCCGTCTTGGACACGGACGCTCTGGACTGGTCCGGTTATGGAGATCCAAACCTCAATGGTTTATAACACTCCTCCTTGGATGACATAACCGGATGTGATGATAACGGGATCTCAGTAATACGTTTGGGGAATGCTGCCTCATTAAAACCTTTCTAAGGAAAACTCAGTGGGACAAAACCTTAGCGAGGAAAAATAGTACAACACGTATTACTCCCCCTGAAATGTACATCACTGAAGGTCCTTCAATCGGCGTATGCTGATTTGATGCATAAGCTTCTTGAGCGTGGAGGTTGGAAGCGACTTTGTGAAGAGGTCGGCTGAGTTGTGGCTTGAACGGACTTGGAGCACTTGGATTTCTCCGGTCTTCTGTAGGTCGTGAGTGAAAAAATAACTTTGGAAGTATGTGCTTCGTCCGGTCTCCTTTGATGTACCCATCCTTCAACTGAGCTATGCATGCGGCATTGTGCTCGTACATGCTGGTCGGTTCTTCTTTCCCTTCTGTCATCCCACAATCTCGTCTAATGTGTTGAGTCACTGACCTCAACCAAACACATTCTCGGCTGGCCTCATGGATCGCCAATATCTTTGCGTGATTGGACGATGTGGCCGTGAGTGTTTGCTTCATGGATCGCCATGAAATGGCTGTTCCTCCGTAAGTGAAGACATATCCCGTTTGAGATCGACCGTTGTGTGGATCCGAAAGGTAACCTGCATCAGCAAAACCAACTAATCCTTCTTTGTTAAGGTTAGTATAAAATAGACCCATGTCTTTCGTCCCTTTCAGGTAACGAAGTATATGTTTGATCCCATTTCAGTGCCTTTGGGTCGGACAAGAACTGAGTCTTGATAGGAGGTTCACGGCAAACCATATGTCCGGCTTAGTGTGACTAGCCAAGTACATTAACGCTCCTATGGCACTTCGGGACCAAGGACTTCTTCATCGTCCTTCTTTGGACCGAATGGATCAGTGTCCAATCCAAGTCTTCTCACCATCATTGGGCTATAGTGGATGAGCCTGGTCCATATTAAATCGCTTGAGTACCTTTTCGCGATAATTACGAATCCCTTATCGAATTTCTTTATGAATATGCATGGACTTATGGGATCGTCTTTATAGCCCTCTTTCACTAAGTACTCACTTAGTATATTGTTTTCAATCCATAGAGCGATTTATTCAGCTTAATACAGTGTTGGTCTCGAGAATTTCTTTTATCTTTCAGCTATATCCCCTATGGGACTTTCATATAAATCTCTTTATCCAGTGGAACATAGGCTGCTTACTATATCAATTTGATTTCTTTCTTATGTGTCCAGACATCATAAACTTTCGAGTTTGTAGCAGCACCCACCACATCTCTTTATAATTTGTTCCTTAGTCTCTGTGAGTATCCAAGCTATCACAAAATGCTTGTAAAACTTGAACACTTTAGATCATGTGGTCTCACAATTTTCTTTTCTTCACAGGACTTATCTATCCACTGGTTTAATAATCTGATGGCGTTTTCTTATGTGGTCAATACGCCTACCACTTTCATAATCCCACGTTTCCTTTTATCTTATGAATGCATTCTTTTTCGTGGGTTCTGATCCTCGCTTGTTTCTTTATTGTTCAAGTGCTACTATCTTGTACACACTTTCTTATACATTTGGTGTTAACACTCTTATATAGTTCCTATTTTGATCCAGACATGATTTGATCGATCTGAGATTTCATTATCCAGGACCTTTATTACCTTGAAGATTGGCGTCCCAAGCTACATGGTTTGGTACCTTGGATGTTCAGCTGGCCAGCCTTATATCTCTATGTCTGGACTGGTTTCCTTAATAAACTCGGATTTGTATTATGCACTCTTTTTCGAGGTTTCTTATCTTATGGAACTTATTGGTCTATCTTGTATAGACTTTGTAGCAACTTGATTGTGTCTCTAAGACATCAATTTTGTGGTGCTTAAGCTGATATGACTTAGTCATTCTTTTCTTTTCGGGTCAATGTGTTTGGCATCTGATTCTTCTAGCTTTATATGATCTTTGTATTTGGACGTCCTTAAATCTTTTTCTAGTCCGAGGATCTTGCCAAGACACTGATGGTTGATACCATTTCATTTCTCTTATCAGCTTATTATGTTTCTCCTTTTAATGTTGGATATTCGGATTCATTAAACTCATGTAATCCGTGTTCCTTGGCCACTAAATAGATCACCCATATTTGGCTCAAGGTTTCTTTAAAATTCGTAGGAGAAACATTTCTTATCCAACATATATATATTCCCAATCTCCTTATGAGATTCCATCTTAGACGGCACATATGTATGTGGTTTTTTTATTCAAAATCTCTTAAGATGGTATATGTCTGGCTCATGACCCGTATTCAATCTGAGATGGGAATATCTATGCTCACTTATATGGCCTGGTGCATATTGATCTTATATACATGTAAAACTTGTGATGTCTCCAAGCTGATAGAGTTTAGGGTCTAAACCTTATAGGTAATGACCTTTCTTTATAAAATTCGACCAAGTCTTCTTATGATCATCGAATTTGTAGTATAGTCATGGACCACGGGTTTTTCCTCACTGCCCCTCATGAATATACTATAATTTTGTGATGCTTAGGACAATAAATCTAATGAGTTTCCCTTGTGCACATGTAACACAACGTGAGACTCTATGGGATAACTCTTTGTGCCATTTTCATGATCATTCTTTTCATCAAGTTTTGGACTTGGATGGCTAGTCCAGTCATGCCATATAGTGTAAATTTTGTGGGGTATACCAATTATGGTTACCATGGCTTTTGCCTCTATCATACGATCTTTGGCATAGTTTAGATCAGTAGAGTATAGTCTCGACCATTTTCTTTTAATGCCTTAGGCGATCTTAAGGAACTTTCATTTCCTTTTGCCCATTGTTTCTATTTGGAAACCGTTCTTATAACTCAATGGGCTTTGTATAGGTGAGAAATTCATGCCCTTTTGGTCGAGATTTTATACTTGCAATAAAACAAGCAATAAAACATTCATATTATCAAGCAAGAATCAAACAATATAATAGCAATAAAATAAACTCAAAGTAGTTCTAAAAATTTTAATGCCTATTTTAAATAATCGGATGTCTCCATGAGATCATCTTTTTCGTAATCCATAGGATCATCTTGTCCATGATCGAAGTCTCCTTCTTTATCATGCTGGATCATGTTGGCTTCACGATTCTTCCCTTTAACACTTTCTTGATAAAGTTCCACAAGGTGTTTGGGAGTCCTACATGTCTTGGCCCAATGATTATCCATCCCACATCTATGGCAAACTAATTTGGTTGGGTCGGACTGATGTCCAGAGTAGTTTCCATGGCCATGCCCACGGCCACGGCCTCGACCGCGGTTAGAATCGTTCTGCAACCTTGTCCTCGACCATAGGGGTGGTAATTGTTACGGCCACACCCTTGCCTCTTTCCACGTTCACGGCCATTATCCTTTTGATATCTTTGGACATGGTTTGCCTCAGATTCTTTCTTTGTATCCTCGGCCACGTGGGCTTCAGGAAGTGAGGTTGATCCAGGAGGTCTCATTTCGTTGTTTCTCTCCAGCAATTCATTGTCTTGCTCCGCGAGCAATAAACATGAAATCAGACTTGCATAAGTCGTGAAGCCTTTCTCACGATATTGTTGTTGTAACAACACATTGCTTGAGTGGAAGGTCGAGAAGGTCTTTTCAAGCATATCCTTCTCTGTCACAATCTCGCCACATAGCTTCAATTTTGAACTATCTTAAACAGGGCCGAATTGTATTCATCCACGGACTTGAAGTCCAGGAGTCTTAGATTTAGCCAATCGTATTTGGCCTTTGGCAATATCACCATTTTCTGATAATCATATCTTGCCTTTAATACCTTCCAGAGATCCAGAGGATCCTCAAGTGTCAAGTACTGATCTTTGAGACTCTCAAAAAAATGATGGCGTATAATCATAATCGCCTTATATGTATTCCTCTATGATTCATTATTTGCATCATTTATGCATTCACCGAGCCCCCTTTGATTTCAGGATGATCTTTGCATCCAATGCCCATTGCAAGTAATTATCTCCTGAGAGATTTAGGGCTGTGAAGTTCAAATTGCTGAATTTCGCCATATGAAATTAAGCATCGGTTTTTTTTTCTTAGGCTTTTAGAGTTTTTACAACCGATTTTAACATGTGCATTTACATGTGATTTCAATAAGGCAATCAATCAATTTAATTTATCCCTAACATGAAATTTCTAGGTGATAAAATCAAACAGAAAATTTTCCAATTTCAAAACAAGCAATTTTCCAATTCTCTTTAGCAATCGATTTCTATATGCTAAGCAAAAAGGAAATTTTTCAATTTAATCCTATCATGCAAGATTTATGTCCTTTTCATCAATCAACAAAATTTTAAGGTCCGATTTTAATCATGCAACCAAATTTGAATTCAGTTTAATCATGCAATCAACAAGTTCGGTTTTAACAATAGATCATGCGATTCTCAATCTAGGGTTTAAAGAGCCAAGCGATTTCAACAAATAGGATTTTAGGGTTTGATATTATCATGCAAAAGTTCAAGTTCGATTTAGGTCATAAAATCAATCAATCCGTCACAAGCAAATCCGATTTTAGGGTTTTATTATTGCTTAGGCTCAATTCGATTCAAAGGTCTTATAAGATCAAGCAATTAGAACAAGCAAACCGATTTTTAGGGTTTAAGTATATTAGGGTTTCAAATTCGATTTCTTTTTTCTTGAGTTTTAAGGATTTGATTCTACCTTTGATCACCGATTTGGGTTGACTGGATATGAACCGGGAACTAAAGACCTCGGAAAACAAAATCTCAGGATCGGATCGGCCTTGATTGAAGACGGCGGCGGCGGCGGATCTAGGGTTTAGGGGGGCGGGCGGCTGCTTCAGGGTTTTCAAAGCTCTCGTGCTGATAAAGTGTTATGAAACTGAATGTTTCTGTGTATATTATTATGAGGACCAAAGGTCTCTTTATATAGTGGTTTCATCAAGTAGAGAAAATGTAATTATCCTTTTACTACTCATACAAAGAAAAAGAAATATAACTTATACATGGAAAATGAAAACTCTACTAATCCTATTGGACTTAGGATTCGGGCCTTCTTGGACAAGGACGCTCTGGACTGGTCCGGTTATGGAGATCCAAACCTCAATGGTTTATAACAATATGTATTAATTTTAAAGGTATGAATAAACTTTGGTTTTTGTTTGATTTTGAAAAGTAGCAGCTGCAAGTGAGGATACTTTGATGGTATCATGTTTGAACTTAGGTACATGAATTAAAATCAACTCTATAGGTTTTATAATCCACTGTTATTCAATGATTGATTTTAAATTCTTTCTTAAAATATGTTGTTATTAGTTATTGTATTTTAAATATATATATTAAAAGATTTAAAATCTAGTGTTATTGGTTTTTGTATTTACAATCTCATCATTAATAGAGTTTAAAATTTATTGTTATTCAATTACATATTTGGATATAAGAATTGAATTCTTGTGTTATTCATGTTTGAAAGATTCATACAGTTCATTTGATTTGAAAAGTTTGAGTGGATTTAAATCTAATTTCATGTGTAAATTATAGTAATCAAAATCAAACCATCTAATTTATCCTCATATTTTGAAATCTTTCACTATTAATAAACATTTTTCATCTTCCAAAAAAATGTTATGGTTAATTTTTTTATAAAAAAAACATCTTGTTGAAATACAAATGGTTGAAATACATATTTCTCTCAAGAAAAATTTACTTCCAAATTGATCAAACCCAGATTTTATCCATCTAACATCTTTTTTCTTTGGAATTTCAAAGGAAACAAAAATTCCATTTTGTTGAAATATATATTTCTATTAAAAAATTCACTTCCAAATTAGTCAAACCTAGATTTTATCCATATAACATCTTTTTTTTTCTTTGAAATTTCAAAGGAAGCACAAATTCCAATTTTTAAGTTATTGACTTCATTATTTTGATTACATGAATTGGCTGATTCATCATGTATATATTTGATTCTAACATTTTTAGGTTTTTTTTCATTTTCTCTTTTGTTTTGTTTGAATACCTACATAATTTTTTGTAGCTTTCTTTTTCTATATTCATTTTCATTTATAAATTTGTTTTGAAAAAGTGTAATTTCATTCACAATCTGTTGTAGATATCAAATAATATTATATTGATTTTATAAATACTTTGATACAGATTTAAAAATCATATATCTGAAATTTTGAAATGAGAAAAAATGTAAAATCTGATAAAATCTGATATATTCTAAATTTTAGTGGAGTTGATTTCAAATTATACAACCAATAAGCTTTTTAAAGAATGATATGCATTCCGACATTGTTGGTAATGATTTTTTTATGAAAACAAAGATTCTCCAAGAATCAATACCAATAAAAATGTATTGAAATGTTTTAATAAAAATGTACAATTTTTGAACTTACTTAAGACATTCAAAAACGTTGTACCGACACTGGGTTAACTTAGATAATTTGAAATTTAACTACCTAACATACCTTGGGATACTTGAGAGGTGGAGATAGCATTCAATTGCTAACTTCGCACACTTTGACCGAGGCTCCACGTGTGAATTGAGTATTGCTGTGAAACCATTAGCTACGCCGTGAAACTCTTGTCCATCTTTTGTCACGTGATTTAATCCCACTTCTGTCCTTCGAATTTTTTCTACTATTATCAATGCAATCTGTCGTAACAACAACAACAAAACTATGAGTGTTAAGGAAAGAGAATATGTATTAAAAACAAAAAAGTGTTAGAAAATGGCGTACCTCTCTTGCATCCTTTAGAGTTGAAGGATGAGACATGGAAAAGAAGCAAACTGGAAGAATATCAGTCTTAAGAAGCACACCGATATGGTCAACATTACCGTCCTGAAATTTAGAAAAACCAAAAATAAAATATAAAAAAAAAACAAATTATTCCTGAAATTTAGTAACAAACAGATATCTTGAGGACATAGTGTTCCAAAAAAAAACCCATTTCTACTGAGATTTAGAAAATTACCCTAACAAGCGTAGCTAGAACCTCTAAGCAAAGTTTCTGAAAGAGCGCTGTGGGTAAGTTTGTGCTGTTTGCTTGAATAAAATGATACAAGTACATATGAATGGAAGCTGAAAACAATAAAGTAAATTGTCAAATGAGTTGTTAGTGGAATCAAAAATATTATAAACCTAGAAATGATAGTAATAGTGGAAACACCTTGGCCTAGTGGTCAAGGACTTAAAAGCTTCTACACCAGGTGTGGGGTTCGAATCCCAAAGAGTGCACTTTCTTGCAGATTATTATCGCAAGGATTATCAGAGATTTCAGCGCGCTGCAGATAAAGTCGTCCGGTCTCGAGAGTCAAAGGTTAAGGTGTCAAGGTCTAGCCGTCTGTCGTGGATTTGTGTGTTGCGGAAAGAGTTGCCACCGTGGAATCATCCGTGGAATCTTGCAGGTTGATCATCATTGTATTATGATACTATTGAATATCATGATGATGTAATAATCTAGAAAAGTGTTAAAAAAAAAATTGATAGTAATAAACAGGAATAGACAAATACCCTTGATGAAATGTGCCCTTGTATCCAAGTCACACGCCACACACAGCAAAAAAAAATTAGTCATGATTCACAAAATCATCTAAAATCAAACAAACAAAAAGAGAACTGTAATTCATACGGTGTCAAGGATGCTGGTGAAGCAGTGAAGAGTTGCTGCAAAACATAATCCATTAAAGCGCGACTTATGATTGATATCATTTGTCTTTTATAAAAAAAATTTGGCTATTTTATCTACAAAGGTGGCATATGTACGAAATTTGGAATCAAGACATTTCGTGGAGATGGTAAGCTTCTGATAGAGGCGTAATCTTGAGCAGCTTCAAGCTTCTCCTGAGTGAAACGAGTTCCTTCAACGAAAAGAGCCAACCAGAATGTCATAGGAAAGTCCTCAAGCCGTTTAAAACCTGCCTGCAAGAATTAAGAACAAAAATGATGTTTCAAGCACATCATAAAACAGAGTCAAATTTAAACTCAAAAGAGAAACATAGCAAAAACAACCTTGAGGGTCTTCTCATCTTTAGCCCAGCTTCTCTCCAAGAAAATATAATCAGAAAACCACATCGACCAATCTATGATCTGTTAAAGACTTGTAACGTTTCAGTAAAATATCACTAAAAACAAGAAGATTAAAACAAAAAAAAAAAAACTCACTGGAAGGTACTTGGCTTCTTTTTTCATGATGGCTAGAGAGCTTCCAAGACAACCTGCATGCTGTGATATATCATCATCAATAGTATTCAATCAGAAACAAAAGATTTTCCTTAAATTTGATCTTGTTTCAGACAAAGATAGAAGCACCTGAGCCATGACCCATCCAACAAGCCAATCAATGTCACTTCTATGATTGGATAAAACAAGCGCATGTTCTTTCCCTGAAAATTTTGTATCAAGAACTAGAATCATTAGTTTCGAATACTTAGGACTTTAGGTCGCATAAGCTCTTAATACCTTACCAAGTAACTCTAGAGTCTCGGCATCAGCGTATAAATTAACCTGCAGCAACAACACGATGTGACATATCAGACAGGACATTTGTGTGTAGACCACAAACAAGAGTACATGAAATCACAAACCTTTTTACAAGCCCACCAATCAATCAGCCATATAAGCTGCAACCAAAGTAATTCCACAACGGTTTTGTTGATTTTTCTATATAAGCTTCTCGAGAATGGACGAACAATGATGAAGAATACAAGCTGGAAACAACAACAAAAAGAAATGTACCCCAAAACCATTAATTGGAGGAAATATCAATTTTAATAGCCATCATAAGACAAGGCTAACACAAACATGGATAAAGACAAAGGTTAAACAAAAATGTATAACCTGAATGAGATTGACGATGAGGCCTGAGGCCAAGAAGAGGACACCAACAGGGATAAAGACAAGAGCCGCAGGGATCGCCATGTCTGAGATAGAGAGAAGGAACACAAAGTAACAGAAGATGAAAATTTGTTACACAATCTTTTTTTCCTTTTTTTACTCAGATTCCTTTTGGGGAATTAAGGAAAATCATTGTTGTTTCGATGCAAAAGCGTTTTTCAAGCGCCATTCTTAGCCCTTCAAGCTTTTCTCTCTCTCTCTCTTAACATATTTTAGTTGACAAACACATGGAGAAATGTGAGCATGTAATCTCTCCCAGGAACAAGAATAAAATGCAATTAAAATAACAAAAACTGTGTATGCTACTCTATCATATCGATCGAGACGTATGTTTCTCTTAAAACACTATTAGTTATCTCCCCACGATATACGTTTCTTGACCTCTAACAACATTTTCTTCACGAGGTTTCAACTCTTCAATAGCTTCTTCAGACTACTACGCCATTTCCTTGTTCACGCGTTGACAAGCTTTTCTTCTACACTGGTTTCTCCAGCCTCAGCCTCGACAGCTGTCGTTACTGGCATCGTCATGATTTTGACAGGTTTCCCGAGTTTGGTTTTGTCTTCCATAGCTGCGAGTTGAAGGGCTTTTGCACAAGGGAAACACTGATCGTCCCATGACTCGAGGATTACGCCTGACCCGATGCAGGTGGTTCCTTCGTAGAACGCTGCAAACTGTCCAGCAGCTAGACCTTGGTCGTCTTCATCTAGGTGTACAACCGCAACATCTCCTTCTGCTTCCATTTCAAAGCTACAGCTGTAGAAACCCGGCCCATGCCGAACCTACAAACTCAACTTATCAGTGCAAAGCAGCCATCGTGTGTAGAAACTAGAAAGTAATCAGTCATATGCTTTATACCTTGCAACGGAGCTGGCTAACATTGCCTGAAGGTTTCCCACTAAGCCATCTTAGGGAGCCAACACGGAAAATCCGCCTTCTCTTGTCGATTGAGTAGTAGTTTCTTGAGACAAACACGACATTGTTCTTGGTGTCCTTTTCAACAACATACCTGCACAGAGATATGGGGAGACTGATCTCATAGACGAAGTAAAAGATCTAACATTAACATATGATGAGAAGTTCAGCCAAAAATCGTTTTCTCAACATTATTGAAGGGTTCATATTCAGAACCAGAAGCTGCTTTGGATTTTCATATGAGCCAGTTGCTGGAATCACATACAATGACAGAGATGCAGCTACGTTCTCGTACATAAGTTAAGAAACATACATACCAGGGTCCACCGGGTAAACGCAAGCCTTGGCGTTGTCCAATCGTGTAAAACCAGAATCTCCGATGGTTACCGAGAAAATCCCCAGTTTCAGCTTCCAATATAATTCCTTCCATCTCTCCTATGTGTCTTCCGACAAAATCACTGAACTTTATCTATTACAGAAAACCATATTCACATGTTTCAGACTTGCACTAGGTAACTGATGTACGAGTTTTAACCCTATTTTCCTACTGCAAGTGCACAGCAAATCGTAGTAGTACTTAGGGGTCGATCCCACGAAGACCAAGTATTACACTATGGTTTTGTAAGCTAGATTAGAGCTAAGACAAAATAGATTGATTTGGTAACAAGCAATAGAACTAAAATCGAAGTAAAACTATATTAAGCAAGCGTTAGGTCAAGGAATTTCGCAGGCAATTCAGAGCAACGGATCAAACAACTATTCAGGCAATGATTAAGCACAAGTCTAGAACTCAAACATAAAGATAATATCAATCCACTCTCGTGGCATCAATAACTTTATCTAACAACCTAAAATCCTAACTCTCGTTGGTTTAGAAATCGCAGACAAGCATTAAGGATAGGTTTGATTTGTTCACAATTCTCCAATACATCTACTCTCGCAGGTAATGAATAAATTGCTCACCAAAGTTTCTTCTAGCAACCTAGCAACTCTCGCTGTCTAAGTTAACCTAACATCAATGAATCAAGTGATCAAATCGATCCAAGCATTAAGAACAACAAGGGTGAAGACATCGATTTATTAGCCTATTTGTGTTTAATCCCTTAGCTCATGAATTCCTTTGAAAACCCTAACCTAACTAAAAGATCTACTCAAGCATAATGAAAGAAGAAAGCAAAACAATAAAATAAAAAGACTGCATCGATATTAAAATAAAAGAATAGGGTTCAGAAATCTTCTCCAGATGTTGCAGAGATTCTTCTCCCAAAAATAATACAAAGCTCTCTAGAGAATAGGAAAACTAAAGGTAGAAAGTAGAAAATAAAAGGCAGGATGTAAAAGATGATAAAAAACCTAAAACTAAAGAGGAGTATTTATATAAGAAGGCATAGGCGGCAGGAAGGGCGGCTGCTTCCTTTTAAAGTCGGCGGGATTAGGTTAAGTTGTCTCCTTTTAATTCTCTTCCGCGACAGCGAGCATGTGCTCGTTTGGTGGCCGAAAATTGCGAGCATGTGCTCGCCGATTGGAGTTGGTGATACTTTGCAGGATTTTCCTTCTTTTCTTCAATTCTTGTTCTTTTCTGTTCCAAAGGTTCCAAATGCTTCAAACTCCAATTTCAGCTCCAAAGCTACCTAAAATCTCCTGAAATAAACTCAAAAACTCTAAAAAGCAATTAGATAATAAGGTTAGAATGGGTCAAAATCCCAACATATCAATTCCCCAGACTTAGATCTTTGTTTGTCCTCAAACAAACTAGAACCTAAACCGAGAAGAAAGAGTTGAAAACAGGGATCTCACAATCTCAATCAGAATAATCGCACCAACTGTTTAAACCTGTAATCCACATTCTTTATGAACCAATCCAAAGATCGACCACCATGTACTTCTCCTTAGCCACATCGCAGTTTTTCCAGATTAACTCCACAAAATCTCAACTTCATCCACTATCCATCATTGCATAGAGACTAACAATGCTTTCAATGCCAAGAACCTTATAGACTCTTTCCCATATTATACCTTGACAAATACAACCATGTAATCCACCTATTTGGTACTCTTTCTCTCCCCCAGACTTATTCTTTTCTCATACTCTGCATTGATCTTTTGATCATCTTTTTTTTTTCTTTTTACGATTTTCTTTCTTTCTTTTTTTTTTTTTTATTGCAAAGGTGTGACGAATAATGGGGTCATGGGAAATTTTCCTCTCCCTCGTTTCCACCTTTGTGTGATCATTCCTTTCAAAGTAAAATAATGGGGTCATGGGAAATTTTCCTACCCCTTTACTCAAAAGAAAATCATCTCATCTTTTCATTTGTTTCTCAGGATCTTTAGAATAAGGGAGAGGAGTACCATAAGCTTTTCACAACAGCCGCAGATGTCAGGTATGAATGAGAGAATCAAGCTCTTTGATCACCAGCTACAGTTGAAAGACCTCCGTAAATAGCTCAGGTCTGTAAAATCTGCTGGAAATATGGGTGTTTCTAGTGGACTGGTCGGACCTTGGATTTTTCATTAGTCTTAGCTGAATATATCATAAAGATATGGTCACTAAGTAAAAACAGCCAGCTCAACACTCTAAGAGATAGTTCATAAATCCCAATCAAAACCTTGACCCAATAAAACACACTAACTTTAAATAAAGAAGACTCGATATATCCCAATCAAAACCTTGACCCAATAAAACACACTAACTTTAAATAAAGAAGACTCGATAAATAAATAAAGTGTTGACTCAAGGCACGACCCTCCCCCAGACTTACTTCACACCGTCTCGGTGTGAAAATGAGCCAGAGAAGAGGTGTAGAAAACTTACCTGGATCGGCAGGGCAGAGCATCAAGGCGGAGCAGGTGCTCCGGGACAGAAGCGGGTGCTCGCCCGAGTTTTTTTTTTTTTTTTTTTTTTTTTACTGAAACAACGAAAACCATAACCAAAAATTAGTAGCAAAAGAAAAATAAATGTTAGAGACACTTACCAGTGGGTTGCCTCCCACCAAGCGCTTGGTTTAAGTCATTAGCTTGACTTTGGTGCCATGTATCAATCAGGTGGGGCTTCAGAGCTTGCTCCAAAACAAGCTCCACAATCAGACATCCTCATGTTCAGAACTCCACTCAGCATTCTATTCATAACACCAATACCCTTCTCTTTCAACTCTGATGGAAGAATAGCTCTAACTCTAGAGAAAGGTTTAGGACGACCTTTGCACTTCACCTTGTAGTCAACCGAGTTTCCATCATATCCTTGAGGGATCAAAGTCATTTGTGGACCTACCGTCATCTTTTTGCACTGCATGTTTCCCTGCATCCTTGTCTTCTCCCTAAACTTCCCGGGTGGTGGAGCAGGTGCTCGCGGGATTGGAGCATGTGCTTCTTCTCTATCCACTGCTGAGATGCAAGAGGCGTGTGTGGTGGTTCCTGTAGGAATGGCCTTGTAGAAAACTGTTTTGTCGATCTTAGAAAAACAGACTCGCTTATTAGGCATATCAATGATTGCACCCACTGTAGCCATGAATGGTCTTCCGAGAAGCAGATGCATATCATACCCTTCTCGCATCTCCGCAACCTGAAAATCGGTTGGAACTAGGCAATCCCCTATTTGGACAGGTAGATCGTGAATGCTGCCAGACGATGTTGTTGAGGAGGAGTTTGCAAATCGAAGATTCATTCGACTAGGTCTTATCTCAGAGATTTTCAACTTCTCTGCAAGAGCTTTTGACATGAGATTGACACTAGACCCAGAATCACAAAGAGCTTCTTTGAATTTAACTCCTGTAATGGAGCACGGGACCAAGAATTTCCCAGGATCTTCAACCTTAGGCAATACCCTCAATGGTGGTGTACTCCTTGCTTCTACAAAGACTGCCTTAATCTCTTCTTCAGTCTCTCTGCAGTTCCTAAAGAAATCAAGTATGGGACGATTTTTCAAGGCTTCTTCAAAGGAGATTTCTTCAGGAATCCTTGTCACCATCTTCTTAAAATCAGCTAGTTTCTCGGCATTGATGGGCTCCAACTGATCTCTAGGTAGAACTGGGTAAGGCACCTTAGGAATGTAAACCCTCACTGGAAGATTTTCTGCAGGTTTGGTGGGAGCATCTCGGGGGAGCATGTGCTCTGGGGTAGCGAGCAGGTGCTCTGTCGGAGAGATGGGGTGCTCACTCGTTTTTTCTACGCCAGGATCAATCAAACGAGGGTAAGAGGCAGGTACTCCAGATGATGAGGCGTAATCCATCTTCTTTTCTACGTCATGAGAAAATATTTCTCCCTTGAGCGGGTGCTCCTCAGCTTGAATTGCAGAATTGACATATCCGATCCTAGGATTCACCTCTACTTTTTAGAAGAATTCCTGATGCCTCAGCAGTTTGACCAATCTGAATCTCAAGCTTCTTCACGTGAGTGCAAACAGCTTCGAACTTACTATGGAGATCATTGTACATGCTGTCCACCTTGACATTGATCTCATTAGCAGATTTCTGTTGGCTGAGTAGAACCAACTGCATAAGAGATTTCAGCTCGTCATGGGAGTTAGACGCCTGAGCTTGAAAGCTCTGATTCTCCATATAGCCTTCATTCACATAGTTACCTCTGCATACTGCTCATTGCTTCTGTTCGCGCAAAGCTGGACACTTCTCTGATGTCTCTCCAATAACAAGTTCACTTTTGCTTCCAGCTCATTGATCTTCTGTGATTCAACACTGCTGACATATCTATGCTCATCATACTCATGGCAGCGATTTCCAGAACTTGTAGCCAAGTTCTCAATCAGCTCAAACGCCCCTTCTTTGGACTTGGTGTAGAAATTGCCATTGCTAGCTGCATTCAGAGCATTCCGATAATCCCATTCTACTCCGTCATAGAAGGTGCTGAGCAGCTGCTCGTCGCTAAACCCGTGGTGAGGGCAATCTCTGCGGTACTCCTTGTACCTTTCCCACGCCTCATTGAAGGTTTCTCCGGAGTGTTGCTGAAACGAGGATATCTTGTTCCTCAGAGCTGCGGTTTTGGACTTGGTGTAGAACTTGTCAAGAATGCCGATCTAGCATCAGCCCAAGTCGCCAATGATCCCGGTGGTAACGACTTCAACCAACGTGAAGCTTTGTCTGCGAGCGAGAAAGAGAATAACTTGCACTTCAGGAAATCCGGAGGCACGCCATTCGAACCGGTTGTGCTGCAGATTTCTTCGAAATCTTCAACATGGTCCATCGGATTTTCTGCATCCAAACCGTGGAACAAGTGCTGCTTCACCAATGCGATCATCTGAGGTTTGATCTCGTAGTCCTGCCTCTGAATCGTGGGTGGAATGATTGCGGCTCTGTTGTGATAGTAGGCATGAGGCGCATGTATGTCCCCAATGGCACGCTTTTTGCTGTGTTGTAGCTGTTGTTGCAACTGTTGCATCTGCTGTTCTAACCTTCGGATTTCAGCAGCTACATAGCCCTAGCAGCTCGCTCGTCGTTTTTCGTCGCCCATGTTGGCTGGATCCGACTTCTTCTTCTAATCAGCTCGTTCTAACCTTGCTATCTCCTGATTGTCCGGAAACACACAAGAGAAGAAAAGAAGAACAAGTTAGTAAATCTTAGACTAAAAATTTCGCCGAAAACCAAAGGTAATAATTTGGTCCCCGGCAACGGCGCCAAAAACTTGATGTACGAGTTTTAACCCTATTTTCCTACTGCAAGTGCACAGCAAATCGTAGTAGTACTTAGGGGTCGATCCACGAAGACCAAGTATTACACTATGGTTTTGTAAGCTAGATTTAGAGCTAAGACAAAATAGATTGATTTGGTAACAAGCAATAGAACTAAAATCGAAGGTAAAAACTATATTAAGCAAGCGTTAGGTCAAGGAATTTCGCAGGCAATTCAGAGCAACGGATCAAACAACTATTCAGGCAATGATTAAGCACAAGTCTAGAACTCAAACATAAAGATAATATCAATCCACTCTCGTGGCATCAATAACTTTATCTAACAACCTAAAATCCTAACTCTCGTTGGTTTTAGACATCGCAGACAAGCATTAAGGATAGGTTTGATTTGTTCACAATTCTCCAATACATCTACTCTCGCAGGTAATGAATAAATTGCTCACCAAAGTTTCTTCTAGCAACCTAGCAACTCTCGCTGTCTAAGTTAACCTAACATCAATGAATCAAGTGATCAAATCGATCCAAGCATTAAGAACAACAAGGGTGAAGACATCGATTTATTAGCCTATTTGTTTAATCCCTTAGCTCATGAATTCCTTTGAAAACCCTAACCTAACTAAAAGATCTACTCAAGCATAATGAAAGAAGAAAGCAAAACAATAAAATAAAAAGACTGCATCGATATAAAATAAAAGAATAGGGTTCAGAAATCTTCTCCAGATGTTGCAAGATTCTTCTCCCAAAAATAATACAAAGCTCTCTAGAGAATAGGAAAACTAAAGGTAGAAAGTAGAAAATAAAAGGCAGGATGTAAAGATGATAAAAAACCTAAAACTAAAGAGGAGTATTTATATAAGAAGGCATAGGCGGCAGGAAGGGCGGCTGCTTCCTTTTAAAGTCGGCGGGATTAGGTTAAGTTGTCTCCTTTTAATTCTCTTCCGCGACAGCGAGCATGTGCTCGTTTGGTGGCCGAAAATTGCGAGCATGTGCTCGCCGATTGGAGTTGGTGATACTTTGCAGGATTTTCCTTCTTTTCTTCAATTCTTGTTCTTTTCTGTTCCAAAGGTTCCAAATGCTTCAAACTCCAATTTCAGCTCCAAAGCTACCTAAAATCTCCTGAAATAAACTCAAAAACTCTAAAAAGCAATTAGATAATAAGGTTAGAATGGGTCAAAATCCCAACATATCAGTAACCTGTCATAAACCAGAAGAAGAGACTAGAAAGAATACCTTTCCAAGGAAACATATTCCTTGCGAATCCTTTCTGTCTTTATTTGGTAAATCAAAATTTGTGGCTAGTTTGCGAACTTCTTCCTTCACATTAGATAACAACAGAAGACAAGCATGACAGTCACCACTAAGAAATCAAAATGTTTCGAAATGGAGCAGAATACCAAAGGTATATGACTGAGATCTTTCACATTCTGCAAATATGTAAATCCTCAAGTACCTTCTTCACGCAGCCAAGTGGGAAAAGTAGTCGTTTAAGCTGCGTTTGAGAGAGATGTGAGAGGAAGTACGTCTGATCCTTCACCTTAAAAATAGAAAAAATACAGACTTTAACTGGTACGAGAAGGTACTGAAAACCAAAGCAATGCACCTAAGAAGCACTAGTAGCCTATAATACTAGGTACAATGCAATTATTAAGTATGCTAATCAGAAAACCAAACGCAGATTAACTCATGAGTGTTTATTGTAGTACCATGTCTTGCGAGAGTTCCAAAACAGATGATGAATCATTTTGATCAGCAGGAGGATGGACAACTTTAGCATAATGACCTGAAGCTACGTAATCATACTCCATATCACTGATTGCATCCATGAATGCACCTGAAAATATAAGTTCAATCTATAGTTGATTAGTCTAAATAGCAGAGACAAAGCAGCAGCGCATACACTTCAACTGAAAGCAGAAGTCTTTTCATGAGCCAAAAAAACTTGTTTTTACAAACTATATAGCAGAAGAGCTTACCAAACTTAATCCTAGTATTGCATAGAACATCCGGATTAGGTGTACGTCCACAACGGTACTCCTCAATAATGTATGAAACCTGATTTATTGTCGCAAATCCAATAAGAAACCCAAGACAATTTAGGCACTCTAGAAAGAAGCACTGAAGAAAAGGACTTACCACTCTTTCCCAATACTCATCTGTTAGATGCACAACCTCCAAAGGTACATCAACCTGGAAAATGGCAACACTAGAAGCAGTAAACATAAAGTATGAACCTTTTGAGACAAGCAAAAATCTAAAATTCTTGAAGATAACCACAGGGTTTAAGGTTTATCTACCAGCTCGCAGACATGCTTTGCATACTTCAAATCGTCTTCCCAGGGACACTGATTCCAGAAATTCTCAAAGCCTTCCTACATAACATAGAGAACATCACAAACCCATATCCTAGGCAGAGCCAAAACTACAAAAGTTAACCAAAGTCACAAACAAACTTCCATGTTCATTTCAATTTAAGGCTGAATTAGAAGAAACACAACAGTAATAGTGAATAAGGGAGACATGAGATGAAGAAGCACAGAAACACACCTGGAACCAGATTTTGAGGTAGAAAGCGGTACAGGAGTGCCCAGCGGCGTGGAGGAGGCGGAGGGCGACGCTGCTATCGACGCCGCCACTGAGGAGGACGGCGACGCGAAGAGGCTTCTCAGGCATGGAGCACGAAAGGTACTGGTCAGCGAGAAACGCATGGCGACTATAGTCACGGCGGGAGGAAAGGAGAGGCGTAATCGGATGAGGAGACTGAAAGTGAGAGGATAAGGGCAAAACGCGGAAGTAGACCGAGAGAGAAGAAGAAAGGGGAAGAGGACGAAACAGCGACGGTGACGAAGAGAGTAAGGGCTTCACAACCGCCGACAACATCGGAGTTCGATGAATTCAAGCCGGAGGTTTTGTCTACAAAAAATGCAGGTTATCTGCATTCTATAAACGGAAAACTGTCATAAAAAGCATAACTTTCGTTTAAAGTATGAAATTTGACATATGTCGTTCAAATCGTGTTAAGTTTCGTTGACTATTTTTTTTTAAAGCATCGAGTTTTGATTAGGCCAAAATGAGTATGATGTTAACTTATTTAACGGAGCTATTAACCAACGTTAATACACTGTTGCCATCATCCATTAATTACAAAACGACATCATTAAACAACAACATCTTTTGATTCCTATTTTCAGTATACCACTCCAATAACTCGTTATGAGCATTGTTTACCGGTGAAAACAAAAGAATATTTAAACCATAAAAATTGAAAAAAGAAAAAAACAGATATTCACATGGTGAAAACTTACCTAAGTGTTCATAAAAAGTTTCATTTATGTTTTGAGTTTCTTAAGTATAATAACTTGAAAATATATATTTTAAAACGTGTATAAATGAAAATGAAATTGTTATTCTTCAACCCGAGGCTTTATACTATTGTATCATTAATATCTAAAAATATAATGAGAAGAAGAAGAGATATTAAATACTCTTGATTTTACAAATCACTGTACTGAAATTTATATGACTTTTTAAAATATTACAACGTCATTATCATTTTGGCCAATAAACCGAAAAGATGTTGTTGTTTAACCGCTCATTTAACACATATTAAAAGTTATGTTAAATGTGGTAACTCTATTTTCATTTTGGCTGACTTAACAAAACATAATGCTTATAAAAACAATGAAAATCCATGATTAAAACACCGATATCAAAAGTTTATGCTTTTAATTGGCTTATATTCATAGTTCATGCTTTAAATGACCTCAGTTTGAAAGTTCATACTTTAAATGGTCTCAATTTGAAAGTTTGTGTTTTAAATGACATTTTTCCAAAACTAATACGACGTCGTTTTGTGATTAACGGATGATGGTAACAGTGTATTAACGTCGGTTAATAGCTCCGTTAAATAAGTTAACGTCATGCTCATTTTGGTCTAGTCAACGAAATTTGATGCTTTAAAAAAATAGTAAACGAAAGTTCATGATTTAAATGACATATGTCAAAGTTCATGCTTTAAATGGCATAATTTGAAAGTTCATGCTTTTATGACATTTTTCCCATTCTATAAATTATTTTCTGAAGTAATTGTTGACAAGAAAAATAATTGTAGTAGTAATTATTAGGGAAAAAAACTAGATTAGCTCTAAAATTAATTAATATTAATTACTAGAATGACTCTAATTTTATTTTAATTATTGACTTAAAAGTTGATGACCATTTATGTCTATACTACCCTCACTAGTTTTCATGGCAGATTTTTAGATTTTGACAGACTTTTTTCGGTGACAGATTTTTATTCCACAGACTTTTCTAAATGTTTGTCGTACGAAATAACAGATTTATTGGTAATGGCAGATTTTTGCGATAGATTTATTTGAGTAAACAGGTTTGTCTACAAAATATGTCGTGTGAAGTAGCAGATTTTTGGGAATGACAGCGCTACAAGAAAACGTTGCTTTAGGGTCGAAAAGTTACGACGAAAATATGTGGTCGTAAATTGGAGACGAAATTACGACGAACTTGGGAGAAAAGAAAAAGGCGTCGTAAATGAGTTGTAATATTACGACGAAATATTTCGTTGTAAAGTGGTTGCAATTTACGACGAAAAAGGGATGTTTTAAAGACGAAAGCAGGCGACGTCGTAAACGCGTCGTAATTTTCCTTCCAATTTACAACGAAATATATTTACAACGAGGTAGCTACAAAACTTGTTAAATGGCTATTACAGTTGGTCGTAACTACGACGTAAATTCAAAGTTAGTTGATTGTAAAATTGACGTTGCGAATAAATTGCAAAAGATAAATTTATGTATCAAAAGAGATCTCACTTTCTTCATAAGTTACACAATAAAACCCAAAAAACTTGTGAGAAACATAAATATCTATAGGAAAAAAATGAATCAAGATGGTAAAAGAGAAGAGAAAGACACAAAACAAAAATCCGCTGAAGGAACTAGTGAATAAAAGAAACTCAAGGTTCGACCATTTGATCTGAACAAGAAGATTTATTTTGGTGTAGGAGACCTTCATTCCGATGAAGATATTGAAGAATTTATGTTGTTAATTTTGAAGGGGTATATGCCTAATTCATTTTGTAATGATGATTAGGTTGTAATAATGGTATTTATATTGTACTTGAAATTAATGTATGAGATGTATTAAACAACTATATAATGAAAAATATTTAAGATAATTCAAAAAATAATTTGAAATTGATTTAGTACATCTATAATTTTTAAAAAAATTTGGGTAGAAGTTAATTTTATACAAAAAAAAAGTTATTTATAATTGTTACATGATTTTTTCCAATACAATATTCGATATTCAAATTTTCAAATTCAAATTTTGCAACCGATTAACAACGAAAACAGGGACGAGTTTACAACGAATTTCAAAATTTCATTGTAAAAGGGTTACAACTTTGCAACTAATTTAAGACGCACTGCTAAATTAGGTGACCACATTTACTCCACATTTCGTTGTAACTGAACCCTTATCCTTTTAAGTTAGTTGTAAATATTTTAGTTGCAAATTCATTGCAACATGTCCACCAAAACTGCCTATAAATAGAGCTCCTTCTATTCTCTCATCTCACACTTCACTTCCAACCTACTCACATCACCAAAATAAAACGTTTTCAAGCTTTTCATCTGAGAAAAAAAACTTTTTCTTTGTATTTATTGTTTTTAAAAAATATTTTTGGGGATAATACTTGGAAAAAAAAATATCAAAAAAAAATCTTCAACTTTTGTTTTTATCAAAAATGTTCCTGAATGGAGCTATACACGAGCAACGGATATGGATGTATATGCATAGAGATGCTGCCGGAAACGTGAGGAAGGAGTATCTGAACGGGTTACAAATATTCATGCATCAGGCTGGTCAAACACCAATCACGCTTGAATCGGGTAAGATGTTCTGTCATTGTCGGAAGTGCAAAAACACGAAATTCGCTCGGATTGAAACTGTATGGACGCATCTACTTAATAGAGGTTTTACACAGCATTATTATATCTGGTTTCACCATGGAGAAGGTCATAGTGATTGTGGGAATGAAGCTAGTAGTAGTAATTATAATAATGTTCAAGTTTATCAAGAAGAACCGAGTAATTTGCATGATGTTGCTTGCCGGAATGAAGAGCATGGGGTTGTAGATCATGATAGGATGCATGAAATGGTAGCAGATGCATTTCAGGATACTAATGCACATACCGAATCTGTTGTTGTTGAGGAACCTAACTTAGATGCAAAAAGATTTTACGAAATGTTAGATGCTGCAAACCAACCTATGTATGAAGAATGTAGAGAAGGTCTGTCTAAATTGTCATTGGCAGCTAGTATGATGAGCATAAAAACTGATCATAATTTAGCGGAAACATGTATGGATGCATGGGCTGAATTATTCAAAGAGTATTTGCCAGAAGACAATGTGTCTGCTGAATCATATTACGAGATTCAGAAATTGGTTTTCAGTCTTGGTTTGCCTTCTGAGATGATAGATGTCTGCATTGACAATTGTATGATCTACTAGAAAGATGATGATAAGTTGCAGGAATGTCGATTTTGTGCGAAGCCTAGATATAAGCCGCAAGGGAGTGGGCGGACGAAGGTACCATACCAGCGGATGTGGTATTTACCCATAACAGATAGGCTTAAGAGATTATATCAGTCAGAGAGGACAGCGGCAGCAATGAGATGGCATGCAGAGCATTCACAGACAGATAGAGAGATCAGTCATCCTTCGGATGCGAAGGCGTGGAAACATTTTAACACGGTATACAATGATTTCACTAGAAATACGCAGAACGTTTATCTCGGGTTATGCACTGATGGTTTCAGTCCGTTTGGAATGTCTGGTAGACAATATTCTTTGAGGCCAGTTATTCTTACGCCTTATAACCTTCCTCCAGCTTTGTGCATGGAGAAAGAATTTCTATTCCTCAGCATACTAGTTCCTGGTCCTAAGCATCCAAAGCGTTCGCTTGATGTCTTTTTGCAGCCACTGATTCATGAGCTAAAAGAGTTGTGGTATCATGAAGTACAAGCATATGATGTCTCATCGAAAAGAAATTTTACGATGAAGGCAGTGCTTATGTGGACGATAAGTGATTTCCCGGCCTACGGAATGCTATCAGGGTGGACAACCCATGGGAGATTGGCTTGTCCGTATTGCCTCGAGAGGACAGATGTGTTTCAACTGAAGTTTGGGAGGAAGACCTGTTGGTTTGACTGCCTTCGCCGGTTTCTTCCGTTGAACCATCCGTACCGACGAAACACATCCTTATTCAAGAGCAAAGCGAAGGTACGGGATCTGCCACCACCGTATTTATCCGGGGAAGAGATTGAAGCACAAATTGATTATTATGGTGCTCAGAAAACTGTACTCCGTGGGGGTAACTGGCATGTTCCAAATAATATGTTCCCTCCAATTTAAATTGTTTTGTCGCAGTTTCGTTGTAACTGTATGCGTCCCAAGTTCGTCGTAAATAAAACGACCCAAATTCGTTGTAATTATTTTCGTCGCTAGTTAGTAGTAACTTTCTTCGTCTTAAATTCGTCGTAAATTGCTGTCATCATTACGACGCAACCTTTTACAACAACGTTACGACGACTCTCTCTCCTCCTTTATTTACGACACTTTTACAACGAACCGATTTGCAACTTATTTACGACGCACTCCTTTAGTTGCAAACTTTACGACGAATTAGCGTCAAACTTCATTTTACGACAATCGTCTCACGACGAATTGAGTTTCAACGCTACGTCGTCATAAAAAGTCTTTTACGACGATTTTGGGACCAAAAGTTCCGTCCCTAAACCACTGTTTTCTTGTAGTGCAGATTTTTGTGACAAATTTATTTGAGTAAACAGATTTGTCCACAAAATCTGTCGTATGAATAGCAGATTTTTGCGACAGATTTATTTGAATAAATAGATTTGTCCACAAAAACTGTCGTATGAAGTAGCAGGTTTTTGGAAATAACAGATTTTTGCGACAGATTTATCCACAAAATCTCTCAAATGAAGTAGCAGATTTATTTGTGATGACAGATTAATTTGAGTAAACAGATTTGTCCACAAAATCTATCGAATGAAGTGGCAGACTTATTAGAGTGATAGATTTTTTCAACAAAATTTTGAGACATGAAACATGGTTTTTTTCTATGACAGGTTTATAAAAAAGTCTATGGTACCATTATAGCAGACTTTTTGTAATTTTTAAAAACTTTTTGTAATTTTATAATTTTGTAATTTTTTGTAATTTTTATAATTTTTTTTAATTTTCATAGTTTCATAATTTTGTAATTTTTATAATTTTTGTAATTTTTTTAATTTTGTAATTTTTGCAATTTTTATAATTTTTATAATTTTTTATAATTTTATAATTTTTATAATTTTTTATAATTTTTGTAATTTTACACTTTTTGTAATTTATATATATTTTGTAATTTTAAATTTTTTTGGTAATTTTCATATTTTGTAATTTAATAATTTTTTGTAATTTTTATGATTTTTGTAACTTTCATATTTTTGTAATTTTTATTTTTTGTAATTTTTATAGTTTTTTATAATTTTTATAATTTAAAAAAAAATTATGAATTTTTATCATTTTTTAGTAAATGTTTTTTTTTTAAAACAAATCAGTTTTAAAACTCAATTTCAAAGTTCAATTTAATTTTTTTAAAGTAAATTACTAAAATATTGAAATGGCATGTTTGTAATTACTAATATATAATGTGGTTAAGATGTCTTTTGGTAAAAAATTATTGTCAATTTAGTAAGTAATTTTTTCACAATGCTAATCTAGTATTTTTCATGTTTTTTAGAGTCATTCTAGGTAATTTCTCTAATTATTATTAACGTTGACAAAAAATCAAAAATTTATTCATCTATCCTTTAAACATTACTAGGTCAATACTGCATTAGCCGTAGATTCCTATCAGATTGAGTAATATTAGTACGTAGGCCAAACTGGAAGAATATCAGTCTTAAGAAGCACACTGATATCGTCAACAACATCATCGTCCTGAAATTTAGAAAAAAAAACAAAAACAAAACAAATTATTCCTGAAATTTAGTAACAAACCGTATTGTCAGGACATATTGTTTCAAAAAAAAAAAAAAACAATTTCTCTTGAGACTTAGAATATTACCCTAACAAGCGTAGCTAGAACCTCTAAACAACGTTGCTTTGTGGGTAAGTTTGTGCTGTTTGCTTGAATAAATTGATACAAGTACTTTCTGTTGGCGTGAAGCAACTTGTCTTGATCTGGCAAAAGGTTTATTCCTCATCTTTCAGTATCTCTGGTATCTTGTCTTGATGTTCTTTCAAGACATGCATCACCCATCACACTAACAACAGATTTAACAACTCTGCAAGTTGCAAGTGATGAAAAAACAGTTTACAAATATATAAGATGAAACAAAATATGGACTTACACAGTAGTAACTAGTAAGTGATCAAAACGATATACAAATATACAAGATGAACAAAATATGCACAATCAAATATATAATACTACTCGCTGAAATAGCTTTCTTTTATTTTTGTATTCCATGATGAATCATTCTATATAAAATAGGCCTCATAGAATACTCACAAGTCTCAACCTTCCAAACCTACAAAAGAGCATAATGTATGTTATTGTGAAATATTGACAAAATACAAACTACAGAAAATTTATTGAATAGTTGCCAAACGGAGACGAGATCCATCTGCAATAGCAAATGATGGAGTTCTGATATGATCAGCAACCACTTAGGTTTACATTTTGGAGAAGTTTGAAGTTTGCAACTCAAAATCATAAACACCAGTTTCTCAAACCTGTCAACAATCAAAAGTTTGAAAGCACATTGCATTTCAGCAAGGCACTTAAGGGAGTGATGAAGAATACAATGTGCCTTGCTGACATGCAATGTGCCCACACTTCAGGTGGAAAAAACTTGAACCAGATATGTTTAGTTCTCCTTATCAACTGGAAGGCCGGCCTTCTCATCACCACCAAAATAGTAGCGTAAATATGACTAGCCCATAGCCCATACACCTTGGTCAAGAGGTCCCAAGGCACATTCGATTGCTTTTTCTTTGACGTAATCCCCCACTAGCCGGTTAACAAGCATCTCAAAGGAGGTGTGAGGGTGATTAAGCTCACCCAGAATCTCGATATCCTTATAATTTTCACCCACCAGCTTCAACTGTTGTTTTAAGTACCAATTTGATATTGGTTTAAATCAGCTTCAAATACGGTTAAGTTTCAGTTTTCTCTGATTTTGTATCGGTTTGATTTCATTCAGTTTAGTTTGAAACTGGTTTGGTTTAGTAAATCGTTGATTAGTTCTTTTTTCTTTTTTAAATTCAAACCTTGAACTGATTAATAAAATGTTCAGTTAAATTATTTTATTAATTTTTTCCAAAAGATCTTTTCATTAGATCAGTGAGACTATACACAAATTTTATATCGGTTCACTTTTTTTTTGAAATATTTTTGATATATTATGCACAACTGTAGATTACCAACTCTAAAGTATGCAAAACTATTTCGAATGTATCTGGTGGGCGATGTGGAATGTGCTTATTAATTTATATGATTGTAAATTTTATTTAATACAAATTAAAATATATATATAAAAAAATTAATTGAGCTTTAAAATAAAAATTTAAATTTCTAAAAAAAATTACTGGAAAAATAATATATGTAATTTTTATTTAGAATTTATTTTTAAAAAAATATTAGAATATTTTCTGATTTTAAAATTCGTATATAGCTAACCAATGAAAGTCTTTTATTTGAAAGTTATAGTAAGCTTTACGATTTTTTAATTGATATTTACCTAAAGGAAAAAAATATACCATTAAAAGAAAAACGAAAAACATTCTCCCATGTTTAAACTTAAAACACGTTCCACCTCCCATCTAGACGCATCGGCTTCTCAGTCTCTCTCTCTCTCTCAAGTCTCAACCATTTATTTATTTTTTCGGCCTATCCCTTGATTTTTTTTTTCTTTGTCAACTTGCCTACTCCTTGATTGATACCTTTTCATCATCTTGTTTATATTCACTGTTATTTTTTTTTAAACCCTAATCCACGGCAAAATTGACCTATTTTTTTTGTTCAAAGTCTACTGTATACATATTCCAAACTGCTAGAGAACAACAAAAAAAATGCTGAGGTTTTAATTTGCTGGGATTCTTTTTTTTTTGTTTATGTTGGTTTATAATTCACTGGGAAATTGTTTCGTAAAAATAGAAAAAGACAAGAGACATTACTGGCCTCTCCTTGGTTCAGACAAAAAAGGTTTGTTCTTCTTACGTTACATTTCTGTCTTGCTTCGTTCATAATCACATTTTTAGTTCTCTTACACATTTTTGGATTAGAGTTAATTTCCCGTCTTTTTTTAATCAGAAAAAAAAATCATACAGCTTTCATAAAATTATTGGGTAATTTTCTGTCACTTGACATCAACTTTGTCAGATTTTTCTTTGGTAATTGACGTTAGCCAAACTTTCACTGATAGAAAATTTGTTGTAACCAAATTTCTTCTTCTTTATTAGCTTTGGTTTCCTAGTCTTTATTTTCTTCATTCTTATGATAATCTTCTTTCGTTTCTTTTTCACAAAAAAAATGCTGAGGTTTTAATTTGCTGGGATTCTTTTTTTTTTGTTTATGTTGGTTTATAATTCACTGGGAAATTGTTTCGTAAAAATAGAAAAAGACAAGAGACATTACTGGCCTCTCCTTGGTTCAGACAAAAAAGGTTTGTTCTTCTTACGTTACATTTCTGTCTTGCTTCGTTCATAATCACATTTTTAGTTCTCTTACACATTTTTGGATTAGAGTTAATTTCCCGTCTTTTTTTAATCAGAAAAAAAAATCATACAGCTTTCATAAAATTATTGGGTAATTTTCTGTCACTTGACATCAACTTTGTCAGATTTTTCTTTGGTAATTGACGTTAGCCAAACTTTCACTGATAGAAAATTTGTTGTAACCAAATTTCTTCTTCTTTATTAGCTTTGGTTTCCTAGTCTTTATTTTCTTCATTCTTATGATAATCTTCTTTCGTTTCTTTTTCTCTATTTAAAGAGGGGCAAAAGTTTTAGCCTTTGATCAAAGCTAATTTGTTCTTGAAACAGAATTTAGGTTATCTGGGTCTTTCTGGAACCCTCTAGGTTTCTGCACACAAGACAAGAATCTACACTAAATTGGAGTTTGAGGTCTAAAGGTAAATGTAATGTGTGGTTAGCCTTGAAACCCGATTTTTTTTCCCTGAAGATAAAATAAATAATAAATTCTCTCTATTATTCCGAGGGCATCTAATGAAATGTCACCTAACTAACCGAGAATCATTTACTTTGCTAGATTCTGTATGCACATTCTTTTATGTACTTGTGAAGCTCAGAAACACAACAAACTTCAGTAGCATCTCTTAATGATGTCTGGAGATGGCTACAACAAAGAAACTCCTTGTGATTTTCCAAGAAACCCTCTTTGCATCTTCCTAAGTGATTTCAGGTAACTTTTTCCTTTTTGTAAAATTCTGTTTTCTCTACGTGATCAAGAATAAACTTAGAAAATTTTGGATTTTCTTTGATGTATCAGATCAGTTTTGAAATTTGATGAGCTCGGTTTAGAGATAGCACGAATAGCTTTACCTGCAGCACTCGCCTTAACAGCTGATCCTATTGCATCTCTTGTGGACACAGCCTTCATAGGCCAAATTGGTATGAACAACAACAACAACAACAACCAAAGAAAAGGAAAATCATGGGTTTAGTCATCGGTTTCTTGTTTTGGTGACGATTTACAGGTCCTGTAGAGCTTGCTGCAGTTGGAGTATCAATTGCTTTGTTCAACCAAGTTTCAAGAATCGCTATCTTCCCACTCGTTAGCATCACAACCTCCTTTGTAGCAGAGGAAGATGCTTGTTGTTCTCAGGAAAACACAGTCCAAGATCACAAAGAATGTATCGAAACTGGTATTAACAATACAAAGGAGGAAACTCAAGAACTGATTCCTGAAAAGAACAAAGGTACGTATATTCTTTGCAACATCATCACGATCCTCTGATTATTTGATTTCTTGAAGTACTAATCACTAGTTTGTTTTGATCTTTCTTTCAGATTCTACATCAGATGAGTCTAAAATCAGTAGCAGTATCTTTAGTATTAGTAAATCTCCAGTCAAGAAAAGAAACATACCATCAGCTTCATCTGCTTTAATCATTGGAGCCATTCTTGGCCTTCTTCAAGCTGTGTTTCTTATATCCGCAGCGAAACCTCTCTTGAGTTTCATGGGAGTTAAACACGTAAAGCCTCGATCTTTCGGGCTCAATATCTATATAAGAGTGTTATGAGATTGAAATCTTTTAAACATGGTCTTAATGTTTACAGGATTCTCCAATGTTGGGACCTGCTCAGAGATATTTATCTCTAAGATCACTTGGTGCACCTGCTGTTCTTCTCTCACTCGCGACACAAGGTGTTTTCCGTGGATTTAAAGACACTACAACTCCATTATACGCAACTGGTAACATGCCATAATCTTTTTAATATGATCAAAGTCCTTGAAACAGAACAAAGCTAATGATCTTTTTTTTCTTTTAATACAGTGATTGGAGATGTGACAAATATAATACTAGACCCGATTTTCATATTCGTTTTTCGTCTAGGCGTTACAGGAGCAGCCACTGCTCATGTTATATCCCAGTGAGTTTAATTTCACATTTTCGAGGCTTGTTTTCTCTAAAACAAAATCTACCTCTTCTCTTATATATAACTAGAGGTTTGTATGTTCTTTGCTTCAGATACCTTATGTGTGGAATACTCTTGTGGAAACTGATGGGTCAAGTCGATATCTTTAACCTGAGTTCCAAACATCTTCAGTTCTGTAGATTCATGAAAAATGGTATTTACAAATATCAATTTTCAACATCTTTCATCGTGAGATCTTTGATCATCGTTTGATCATTGTGTTCTTGTGTGGTTTTTTCTCTCTCTCAGGCTTTCTTTTGCTGATGAGGGTAATCGCGGTGACATTCTGTGTGACTCTTTCCGCATCACTAGCTGCACGAGAAGGATCCATTTCCATGGCAGCTTTCCAAGTTTGCTTGCAGGTTTGGTTAGCAACTTCACTTCTTGCAGATGGGTTCGCTGTAGCTGGCCAGGTTTAACCATTGAGCTCTCTCTCTCTTCTCTTCTCCAACGATATTTATTTCAGCTAAAGCGGTTCTAACATTTTAACAAATGGGTCTTTTAAAAGGCAATATTAGCGAGTGCGTTTGCTAAGAAGGACTACAAAAGAGCTGCAGCCACTGCCTCACGTGTATTGCAGGTATAAGTTCTTATGACTTAAGCATATAAAGATTCGGTTTTTAAGTAAACCAAAAGCTAAAAGACTAAATCTTGTGACAGTTGGGATTGGTTCTTGGGTTTGTACTCGCGGTTATACTTGGAGCAGGATTGCATTTCGGAGCAAGACTATTCACCAAAGACGATAAAGTCTTACACCTCATTAGCATAGGACTTCCGGTAATTAGTTTTAGCTTCCTCTTAAAACACCCTAATCAAACCAAGATTATGTCATAACATTGTAGCTTAAACCGGTTCTTGTTTCCTTAAAGTTTGTGGCAGGGACACAACCAATCAATGCATTAGCGTTTGTATTCGATGGAGTTAACTTTGGAGCATCTGATTTTGGTTATGCCGCAGCTTCGTTAGTTTTGGTGGCTATAGTTAGCATTTTGTGTTTGCTCTTACTCTCGTCGACTCATGGCTTTATTGGTCTATGGTTTGGTCTCACCATTTACATGAGTCTTAGAGCAGCCGTTGGATTCTGGCGGTAAAAATCTATGAGTCTCTCTGTTTTTTTTGTAAGTCAAAAAGGTAAATACTTTTCTAATAAAATATGATTGGATCTGTAACAGGATTGGGACAGGAACTGGACCTTGGTCTTTTCTCAGGAGCTAAAGAAAGAGAATTAGAGGGAAGGGCAATGTTTTTAATTGTTCTTAAACCTTTTTTTTCTAATGAACTTGTAATAATTGAATAAAAATACAAAAAAATGAATCTGGAGATGCAAATAATTTTTATGCGAGTTAGTAATACTCTTGTAAATATTAATGTTGTGTCCAAAAAATTGAGGCCCTTTGTCCAATTTTTCGTTCCCGTTTTATCCATGTTTTTTCAAAAAAAAAAATCAGAGATTTTATGCTAAAAACTAAAAAGGTTAAATTTGGATGAATTATAAGAAAATTATGGTTGGTTTTAAAGTAAATTAGTTTTTTTTTTCTTTTTGTCAGTTAGTTTCAGATCATGTATCTGGACAAATATCAAATTAACAAAATTAATTGATCAGCTACATCCAAAATCAGATCAAGAAAATAATCGCATCCAGAAATTATCTTTTATAATTATTTTGAAGAAAAAAAAAGTTCATCCTCAATAATGAACGACACAAAATAATAGATCCATGTTTAGAAAATAGAAACACTCTTCTCTAAAACATGATTGGCTAATAGCTACTCTGAATTTTAGTTTTTAAAAAAACAAAAACAATAAAAACCCAATCTTTATTAGGCAAATTAAAAAAAAAAAGTAGAAACCTTTACGAAAACTCTTCTGCCATTCTTTTCCAATCTAAGAGAAAGAACTCAATTAGCTTTTTAACGATTTGCCCATTTCACGGAGGAAACTAAATCTCCGCCATGCCTACCACCACCTCCTCCTCCTCCTCCGCCGCCGCTTCTTCCTCCTCTTCCTCCTCCGGTAATCGTCAAGCCGATATATTCTCTCGTCTCGCTTCCTCTGACCCTGAAGTCAAGCTCAAGGCCCTCCGCGAGGTCAAGAACCAGATAATCGGAAACCGTACCAAGAAGCTCTCTTTCCTCAAACTCGGAGCTGTTCCCGCCATAGCTTCCGCTCTCTCCGATGCAGACGATTCCGATAAATGCAACAACATCCTCGTGCAATCTGCGGCGGCGCTCGGGAGTTTCGCTTGTGGGTTTGAAGCCGGAGTTCAAGCCGTTCTTGACGCCGGAGTTTTCCCTCATCTGCTTCGTCTCCTTACTCATCCTGACGAAAAGGTGTCGTTTTGACTTTTTTTTTAATAGAAAGTCTAAATTTTTAATTCAGATTCGAAATGATATTAGAAACTACTGTTCGGTCTCGAGAAGAAAGCTTGAGACGATTTGGATTATATACTCTGTGATCTTTCTAGCTTATAGGAATTGTGGCAAAAAAGGTTTCACCTTTTGCATTAAAGCATTAGCCTTGGAGTTTTCTTGATCCTCTTTTTCCCATTACTTTGGATGTAACAGAGCTTTCTTCTTCTTTTTTGTAATTGCTCTTTAGGTAGTAGATGCAGGGGCTCGTTCGCTTAGAATGATATTTCAATCTAATCTAGCTCCAAAGTACGATTTCCTCCAAGAGAAAAACATGGAGTTTCTTTTCTCCTTGTTGAATAGCGAGAATGAAAATGTTAGTGGCCTCGGTGCGAGCATCATCGCTCACGCTTGTGGAACGAGTGTAGAGCAACAGCTTCTCTGCGACGCTGGTGTCTTGGAGAAGCTTGTTGTCCTTCTTGATGGTTCACTAAGCCAAAGAGAAGCTTGTCTTGAGTCTTTAGCCACGGTTCTGAAGAACAACCCTGAAGCTGTTTCGCGCTTTGTTGGACTCGAGGCTGGGAGGTATTTGAGTTCTGTAACTGAGTTAACAAAGGATAGGTACCCGAGGACGAGGCTGGTTTCTTGTCTTTGCTTAGTTGTCATATACAACACTTCTCCGTCTTATTTCCTAAACATGGGAACCAAATCAAGTTTGTTAACTACTCTGCTTGAGCTTCTTAACGACCCTGGTCAATCTGGAGATGATGCTGCCTTGGGTTTATCTTCTCTGATCGCGGAGAAAGAGGATTTACAGAAATTAGCTTACGAGGCCAATGCAATCAAGAACATTGTTGACATCTTGAGGACAGGTAGTGAGCTCCAGCCTAAACGTCTTCAGGGTTTGTTTTTGTCTCTAGCTGAAATGTGTTCGAAGCTTGAGGATTGCAGGTGTAGCTTCCTGTCATTGCAGGTGTGCTTCCACGTTGCCATTTTCTGATTGTATTTTGTTTCTTCTCCTGTGCTGAATATGTTTTGTCTTTGTTTCCTTCTACCAGGTGTTAGATCTGCTGGTTGATGCGCTTAGACACAAAAACGCTGATGTAAGAACTGCAGCGTGCATTTGCTTTAGAAACGCTGCTCGATCAATCAAGGTTTGTTAACATCCCATACATAGCGAATGCTATTAGTATTTTCAGCTGCTTTATATCAAGTGGTAAGCCCATCTGAGACATGTCATTTAGAATTTGAGTGCAGGACGTTTCACCAGCGATCATGTTATGCTTCCTTTGGTTCAGTTATTGCATGATCCATCGTCCTCTGTCCAGGTAAATTGACGCATTTCTCTGACGTTGTCTCCGGTGTAATTTATTTTTGCTTTAGATACAAATGGTAGAACCGACTTGAATGTATACTTACATATACCGTTGACCAGGTTGCAGTTCTTGGTGCTCTGAGCAATATAGTATTGGATTTTTCATCACCTAAGTCAACATTCATAGAGTATGGAGGGATAAAACAGCTTATTGAGTTGTCAAAATCAATGGATCCAAACGCTCGGTGTAGCGCTTTACGGGCTTTGAGGAACCTCATGTTCCTCGCAGACAATAAACGTAAAGAACTCTTTTATGCAGACGTCAAGGCTCAAGGATTTGCTTCCCTTATCAGTGGTAAATCATTCTACAGAGTCCTCTAACCAAAATCATGTGCTTCTTCTTATGCTCAAATAACAGCAGACAAAACCCATTCTCTTCAGATCCCGAGCCCCCGGTACAAGAGCAAGCTATGGCACTTCTTCGCAATCTTGTTGACGGATGTATCAACTCCATTGAGTTTGTATTTGATGAAGATGGTCTTATCTTAGATAGTGTTGGAAGGCAACTGAGGAAAGCTCCACAAGCTCAAATGGCAATACAGGTGACAAAAATGAAAACGTTCACCATATCAATAGATTCAGAAAGTCTATATACATGTTTTTCCTTTCCGCAGGGGATGTATGTGCTCACGAATGTAGCGAGTGGTACCGAGTTACATAAAGAAGCGGTTATGCAGCAACTGTTTCCTCAAGCGCAAGCTGAATCGGACAGTTTCATGCTTAAGTTTTTGCAGAGCCATGAGAGCCAGTTACGGTCAGCAACAGTGTGGACAATCATAAACCTCATTAGTCCTTCAAGTCCCGGTGCACTTGATCGGCATGTGAAATTCCGGAATGAGGGTATCATTCCCCAGTTAAAAAACATGGTCAATGATGCTTGCCTCGATGTTAAGGTCATAAAGGATTAAACATTGAAGCAGTTCCATTTTTTACTACCTTTGTTTCCGATACTCAAACTATGTTTCAATCCTTCTTTTTCTTGCAGATTCGCATCAGAACCGTATTAGGCCAGTCAATGTCTTTTGGAGATAATTAGCAAACGCAGAGATATTGCTACTCCCAGCTCCACAGACTATACATTGAACATAGTCAATAGTGATTTAGCTTTGATTCAATTTTCACCATGTAGCAAAAGAGAGACAGAGCCTTTGGAGTTTATGATCATGTTTATCGACTATATCTCCAGTTCCAGACACACCTATCATCCAACAGGTACTTACTTTCTCGGGCTTGTTCTTCTCATTTCTGGTTATTACCTGAATTGGCCATAAATGAAACTGGAATCGCGTAAAGCAGAGCATTTTAAATGTCATAATGTTAGGATTTATTCATTTGCTTACCATCTTCTTTTTTTCATCTATCAGAATAGTATAAAGAGATTGTGTTTAGTTACTGTTCTGTTTAACAAAACAGTTCTGCGTCTCTGATTATGTGTGCAGGTGAAAGCGGTCAGAAAGAGTTGTACTATAACTTGTGCCACAGTTAGATTAGAATGTACCACATTTTTGTTTTGTTTTGTTTTCTTTCTTTTTTTGCCTTGAAAAAGAACTTAAAATTGTTTGTATCATTTGAGTTTATATTAAGAAAAATAAACATTTGAGATTTGTATCAACATTTTTTGTTGACAGTATCAAGAGATTATGGTAATGTCCTAATTTCATTTCCCGCTTCAGCATTTTTACACACAACGGCTTGCTATAAATAAGCCAGTACATCAAAGTGTAACATGTCAAAAGCTCATGACATAGTGGAACGGAAGTATATCAAGTGTCTTCTTGGTGCGTTTGATTTTCAAATAAAATGGATTGTAATGATAATATTATTATTTCAATGGTGTCATTTTCAGTGCTCATCAACGATCAGCCATATTGATTAATCAATTCCACTTGAGGTCTGAGATTAGGAGATCCATATCCATCTCTTTTAATCTATGCATTGAAAGTCTTTCTTATCTCCTGCTGAAAACAGAAACAACAGGCATAATTAATGGGTTAATATTCGAATGATGGTCCTTTTGTTAGTCATTTGTTGTTTACATTCATCTGTAAAGTTAATGAAGATTAGGCTAACAGATAACGTATGTGCCCATTGAACTATTCTTTCGATCGACGAGTTAGGCTCTCTGTCATAATTATCTTTTTGTTTCTTTTGATTGTCTTCCCTGTTTGAGATAAATGTGTTCGGTTGTTAGACAAGCAGCTGGGTTAATTAGATGCTCTTACTTCATAATTATTTTGTTTTTGCAAGAGTGGTCAGATACATCCATACCATTTATCATCAATAGATGGTCTCCGTAATAACATCACACCTGCTTTATAGTTTACTATTATCCGAGAATAATTTTTTTTCACTGCTCCGTTTTAGAACTCTGATCATAAACCGGACATAAGCTGCTTATGTGCGCCGCTCTATGATATCTAAATCATTACCAAACAAAGTTAAATTAGTTTTTAAACCAAGATGAAAAAGGAAGAGAGACTATATGTGTAATGACTAATCTGTATGTCTTTATGCAATTTGGCCTTTGAGTATCTAACTCGCCGTTTGTGCACAGTGAATCCTATGTTTTGGATCCCATGATAAGATCCAGCCTCGACTACTGTGTACTTTCTTTAGGGAATTAGCCTTTTTTCTAGTTTCTAGTTTCTTATCTATAAATATTTTTCATTTGAACTTTCTACATATCTATAAATATTAATTTGAATTGTTACCTCTATTTATAATATAAAAAAATCTTATATACAGATTTTAAAAAATTTGCTGAGAGAATCTCAACTAAACCCAAAATGGGTTAGTTGGTTAAATAAATAAAAAGAATACTGTTAGTTGAAGTGTAGAAACCCCATGCACATATATAAATACATTGAATTTAAATGCCTATCCCACGTGAATTCTTTTATATTACATCGAAGTTTTGATTCGATTATTTTATTCTTTTATTCTGCCTGTGTTCTGCAGTTCTTCCTCTTTTCTTATTTTTCTTTATAAGGTTAAATTGATAAATAAGCTAAATTATATACCACCTAATGCCTCCAAGGAAGTAGTATTTGTAAGACAAAATTATCTTAATTATCAAATGTGAGACTCTTTGTCTTGTTTTTAGTTAAATAATACATCTATATTTTAATATGTGGACTGTGTGTATAATTGATGAGTTTATTATTGTAATTATAGTAGCATTAGCATGTGCATGTGACAGAATCTCTATATATGAGTACGATTGAATTAACATCTGTTTGTACAATTACACTGAATTAACGTTTTCACATGCGTTTGAGTGTACTGTATACATAACTTACAAATAATGTTTTATTGCAAACAAAATGCTGTGAATTATCGTGTGTTGTCTTTAACCACGACCTTTAGCATGCATTTGAAACAACAACACAATTAAATAATTTCTTCGGTACTATGATACCCTCTTTTTCGGGAAAAGGGTTTTCTTCTTCGATATATTCACCTTGATTTTATTTATTTAATTCTTTTACCTTATTATGGGACAGCCAAAAAATAATGCCTCTAATTTTAAAACATCACAATTATATTCCTTTAACACACACACTCATTCACATCTAAAAATAAATTTGTTTTTAACGATCAATATTATGTTATTATGAACCGATCTTCTTATTACTTTAGTAGATAAATTATAGTATAAAACATGTTATACTACAAGTTTTTTGATAAAACGTCCATGAATTGACAAGATCATCCTAAAAAACTACTATTATTTTAATGTACAATTTTTTATGACTATTAAACGTACCCATTTCACACTACTCAGTGACTTACATGCATTGATCCTCTACCAAAAAGAAACCCTTTTCCTTTGTTTTCCAAATACTAAGCAATCTCTTTTTTTCTTACCTTTTTCTTTGTTGGCTTTTTCTTCTCCCCTGATAGAAACTTTTTCCAGTCAAAATTTAAGAGCTTTAAAGTAAAACTTCCACTAAGGTTTATACATACACATACTCATCATATATATAGATTCACTCACTTTCTTTCCTCTCTCTCTCATCTCTTCTCTTCTCTTCTCCTCTCTTCTCTCTTAATTTGGTCTAAAAATGGCATCAAAAGGAAAGAAACCAGTAAGAAGAACAACTACAAGAAGAATAAAAAGAATCAAGAACCCATCTTCTCCATGTAGCATCAATAGTGACGTCACTTCGACGTCATCATCCACTTCAATATCCTCAACCGCCACGTCAACATCGCCGATTCCAGCCAGTGGATGTTGTACTCCGAAGTCTAAGAAGTCACGAATACCGGAGATGCTGACGTGTCCGCCGGCGCCGAAGAAGCAAAGGGTGGCGCAAAACCTTGCTTTGAGGAGGAGACAAATCGCTTTCTTTGCTCCTCCAGATGTAGAGCTCTTCTTTGTTTTGGCACTTGGTCATAATAATGACCAACAAATCAAGTAATAAATAAGTTAAGTTTATAATTTAGGTTTTGTGGTTCTTCTCATGGTATGATCAAGCTCAAGCTTCTAGTTTGATTCAAATACAATAACTGAAGGTATATTATAGAGAGTGTAGTGTGATATTTTGCTTGTTTTTCTTTTTCTTGTCTTGCTTTTTTCCCTCTTTGGTTGAATAATTTTGAATTAGGTGGGTTTGAATTTGTGGTAGGGTATAATAATCAAATACCTCATCTCTATTTAAATTACTTAATTTGTAATTTTTGTATGGCTTCTGTAACTGGTTGATGCTTGCTAACATTTCGGGTTTGTTAGCTTTGCAATTTTGCTTGTATTTTGGTTTGAGCTAATTACCAGTTGCGTTATTGTTTTACATACTTAATTGGTTTTGATCATTAATTTATTCGTAATCTTATCACAGATATATCAAAAAGTATTTCTGAAATCTATTTCTTTTATATCGTGTACATGAAAAAGTCATGAAGTGACGCCAATTTCATCAGTGTGATAACTCATATCTAAAAGTTTGCTCTAGTTTAAAATATGTTAAATTCGACAGAGAATAAAAAAGTTCATATAGCAAAAAATAGTAGATCATATGCGTACAAAAGTTTTTGATATAATCCGAAGCTATAAAAAAAAAGTTCAACGATTCCGTTGTTTATAAAGTTGAGCTAGAAACTACTGTGCAAATCTAATTTGGAAAATAAAGAAATTACCTTGTTAATTTGTGCTGTAATTATTTTTATTTTTTTAAAATTGAATTTATAGTTAGGGAAGAAAGAGACGAAAGATACGTTTAAGGCATGGCCAAAGTGTAGGAGCAGACGGTCGATATCATCTTCGAAGGGAATCCAATGAAAGGACTCGTGCGGCTTTGTTCATCATTTTCTCCTTTTTCATTTTTTTTTCTCCCACTTCCTTTTTAAGGACAAAATTAATAATTTTAAGGACAAAATTAATAATTTTAAGGACAAAACGAATAATTACGAGTTATAACGAACGTATAGAATTATATCTATATATGGGCTAGGTAAGAAGACGACACAATAGTATTCACGTAATTTAATCATTCGTTTTCCCATCATTTGTTTCTATTCGATTTATTTCTGTAATATATATTCAGATTATAATAAGAGATAATTACATATAGACATACCTTTACAACTTTATGTTGCACAAAAAGAGACCATCATGTTTTAGGTGACCTCTTTCTTAAAAATGACGAACATCTTCCTTTTTTACCCCTTAGCCGAACGAGAGTTGTCAACGCTTTTTTGTGTAGAAACTAACCATGGTTAACCTGCAATTGTACTTCCGTTTTTTTTTTTGAAAACCTTTCTAATCGCTCACATCTTTCTATTTTACTGTTTAGCCTCTTGGATTAGACTTACCTCTTTTTTGGGTTTACCCTTAGATCACGTCGTTCTTCGTGTGTTACAACAATCCAACGGCGAGATTACTGTACTTCCTCTGCTTCCTCTGTAACACGCTTATCTAAACAAAATCTGTTCACTTTTTCTTCTTCTTTCTTGTGCAGATAACCTCTCAGTCATCCATTTGTTTCGAATTCTACCTTCTATCCATCTCCGCCTCTTCCTATTCCTTCAACCTACAAACACAGACTTCTATTCTTTGATTTCCCCCTTCTCTCATCCAAATCTCATACGCAGCCATGGCCGACTACGTTCTTGTAGTCGCCGGTGTCTGGGAATGCGCGACGAGCGGGCTCTGGGAATTTCATAGCGACAAAAAGCTTCTTTCCAGATTCGTTCCTTTCCATTCCGGTGCCTCGATTGCTGATTTCCGAGAGTTAGTATCCAAAGAATTTAACCTCGGCGCTGTATCTAAGGAGTCCGCACATCTTAGTTACTTGCCTTTGAATACCCAAACGTTAGCAACCGGCATCACCACTCCGCCCCTCGTTCTTTCCAACGACGGCGCCCTCGCCTTCTGCTACAAACACTTCCAAACGAACAAATCCATTAACCTCTTCCTCAGCGTGGCTACCCAAGTCACCTCCACCACAGCTGACTCTAACGACGACGCATATGAAGATGGGTATGTAACCCCCATCCAAACTGCGAATGCCGTCCAACACCAACTATACCACCCCACCCCCGAGAAGAAAACTGTCGATGGCCACAATAAGATAGCCAACCTTCGACCAATCACTACCTCCGTCGCTGAAAATTCCACAATTCCGGCAGACACGAACGGCTCGGTCATGTTCACACAAGACCACGTACTTCTGTCCGACTCGGATTCTTGGGATTCCGATTCAGAAGACCAGACTTCTGACTTCGATCCACATCTGGAGGGCGACGGAGTGGCCGCGCAACCACGTGGTTACGATCAAGAATTCTGGGAACCTTTGCTGGACAGTGACTATGGCGGATCTGACGCTCCTGAACTGCTCGGCGCACGGATTCCTACGCATCGTACATTCCTGTGTTCGACCAATGACGCATTCGACCATGTCGTCTCCACTGGCCTACCGACCACAGATTCCAAACCCAATACGCACTTCTCACCACTCCGTGCTTTTCCCAACCTCGAGGACGAAGTTCATCCAACCTCAGCCCCATCCAGACGGACACACATTCCCAACCCGCAGGATGCATCTGCCTCTAATCCACATCCACGGAACCCAGGTAAATTACCTGTTCGGCCACAAACCTCTTCTACTAGATCATCCACATCAGGACTATCCATGGGATTCAACATTAGGAGTATCCACCCCCACACCTCCTCCGCTCATGCTCGGCCACAGACTCCACTCGATAGAATCCCGGATGAGGAATTCGACGTTCCGCCCCTTTTCGACGACGCCACCCTCGCAGCTGACGAGATCCCCGACCTTCACGTTGATGAGGCAGACGATAGCATCCACGTTGGCAAGGTCTATGCCAACAAGCAAGACTGCAGGATCGCGCTTGCAATCTATGCAATTAAAAACCGCTTCCATTTTAAACAGTCGACCACCAAAAAAAACTACTTTGTAGTTACATGCTCTGACCCACTATGCCAGTGGAGGGTAATGGCTCGCGAGTTTCGTCAGTGTGCGTACTATGAGATCCGCAAAGCCAATCTCCAGCACACCTGTACTATTGACACACGAAGCGACTACAAGAAAAAAGCTACTTCCCGCGTTATCGCTGCAGTGTACAAGTCTAGTTTCCGCGACCCAACTGCTGGACCTCGCGCAGGCAACCTACAACAAATGCTATTGGATGACCTACGCATATCCACATCGTACACGAAATGTTACCGGGCTAAAGAGATTGCTATCCACGACATCAGGGGATCTGAGGATGACTCGTACACCAAGCTTCCACAGTACCTGTATATGGTTGAACAGGCCAACCCGGGATCAGTCACACACATTGAAACGGAACCCGAAGAAAATGGTCGAGAAAGGTTTCTATATGCGTTCCTTTCTTTTGGGGCATCTATCCGAGGCTTCCGAAGGCTTCGTCACATCCTAGTTCTCGATGGCACCCACCTCTCTGGAAAATTCAAGGGTGTTCTTCTAACGGCTAGTGGTCAGGACGCAAACTTCCAGGTATTCCCTCTAGCTTTTGCTGTGGTTGACTCGGAAAACGATGCTTCGTGGACATGGTTCTTGCAGAAACTTTCGGCCATCATAGCAGATACTCCTACCCTGACCATCATATCCGACCGACATCCATCCATCATTACCGCCAAGAAAACTGTCTACCCTAAAGGTCATCACGGTTCATGTATTGTGCACCTGATGCGGAATGTAAACTCTAGGTTCCGGAGCAAAGGACTTGCACGGCTCGTACGTCAAGCCGCCTACGCGTTCCGTCCAGGCGGCTACAAGAAAGTGTTCGACCAGATTGCCCAGTCCAACGCCGCATGCGCTGAATACCTCAATACGATCGGTCCACAGGTCTGGTCCAGGGCATTCTTTCCCGGCAACCGATACAACCTAATGACCAGCCAGATCTTCACCCATTGTCGAGCTATTCATGTTCATCCAGAGAATGCTTACTAGGTGGTTCTGTGCCAGACGGAAAAAGTCTACCGCGTGTAGAGGATCTGTTACTCCAGAGGTCGACAAAGTTATGACTAATAGCATGGGGCTCACTAAGGGAAGCAATGTCCACGAGATCTCCCCATGGACAACCGAGGTCGTCGGTCAGTTCGGTCAGAAACACCATGTTGCGCTGGATAAAAAATCATGCACCTGCGCTGTCTTTAACAAGTATCAGATACCCTGCGCACACGCTCTCATATCGGCGGACAAACTGGGCATCCCTTACGACTCCATGGTCGGCCACTGGTACAAGAAACAAGCTTGGGTTCAAACTTACGAAGGCATCATTGATCCTGACGGCTGTCCAGAAGATGCAGTCATCCCCGACCACATTCTGGGAAAACGCCTGCTCCCCCCCCGAACACGCAAACCACCCGGTCGACCACGTACAAAACGCTACCTTTCTACTGGAGAATACCCGGTACACACCACACAACAAACCATTTTTATGCTAGCGTCTATTCCGTGACCACGAAATAACATTTTTATTTTTCTGATAATAGTTTTCCAAGAAAGCTAAAAACGGCACCAACAAATGCGGCCGCTGTGGACGTGAAGGACACAACAAGACAACATGCACCAACCCCATTTGACTTTGGTCCGTTCTATATCCATGACCGGCGAGAAAGATACATCACTTTCCCTCCCTTTTTTTGTTGGATAGAGATCTGACCAAATTGTCATTTTACCGGCTGTTTTTCCTGCTATTTTCCCTGTATGTTCCGCCACACCCTGTACTCTGGGGCCAACCCATGTCGTTGCCCTTTTCTTTTTTTGTGGGTATCCTTCGTTTCAGCTTCCTTTTTTGAGGGTGAGGGAAAACATTTTCGGGGGGTTATTTTCGACTATATTGAATCTGCTTCATGTTTATCTTCCCCTTTACATTTATGGTCGAACCATGCTCTATGCCATCGTACTTATGGTCGACCACAAACTGTACGCCAATTATATAAATTTCCTAATCAGAAAAAAAATATTCATCCACACACGCACATATTCGAACATTAATTAGTTGCATAAAGAAACATATCCACTCATTCTGCCTTTTAAACGTTACCCTACGAAGTTTCAGAAGCATACGCTTCAAAGTGCAACACAAGAAACGAAAAGTCCGAACATCTACTTAACTAAATCCGAATTAAAATACATCCCACAAAATGTTTCAAAACAACATCTTCAAGGCAACCAAAAGATGCTCATTCTTCAGAACTCTCTCGCGGATACAGTGGCAATACCCAGTCTTTGTAGACGTCCACGGCATACTCCTTCCTAAAGTTGTCCACAGTCTCGTCTTTCATCCCTTCCATCACTAGGGCCTGTTCACCTAAGGCATGTACCTCCATGAATTTTGCTGCCACAGGTCCACAATCTCCCCTCCGTTCATTGCTGTACAGGCCACGTACTCTGCTCCACGTAAATGGACTTAGCCCATGGCTTTGGCTAAGACTACCGGGACACACCAAACGGACTATGTACGGCAACATATCCACCACTGGTTTCATAAAATCAGCAACCTCCTCGTCTGGTTTATCTGTGTAAGGGTCTAACACCTCCACAGACCACTTCGCTAAGTTTATGCACAAACCTACCCAATGCGACGCAGCCCAGACCATAGGAACGTAAACGTTGTCCACATCTTCAATCCACCTCTCCCCAGCTGCGTGGACGTATCGCCTAATTTTATCATCCACGGCCACCTTTTCTTTGTTGTACGCTTTGCTAAACGCACGATACTTACCCTGAATGTTCAGGGTAAGCCAGGGGGATGCAAAGCAAAGGCGTTGCTGTCTGAACATGTCACGATGCCTCTCGCCAATGTAGCTCATCAGGACTTCCATGTGCTGCAGTATAAATGCAGAGAACTGTCAGTACAGCATAACTCGCAGCCGGAAACACGCCAAACAAAAAATCGTGTGTACGTCGACCACTGATCAACCAAATTACAAACGTACCAACGTGGTTATCCATTGCTGACTACCACCTAACACCAGGAAGAAGTTGTTGTCCAGCTCGTACCCGGCCGCCGTCGCATGTCGCCTACAGGAAACAGAAATAACTTAGGTTACGCACGCATCTTAATTATACAGTACAAATATAGTACACATGTCCCAGTCTTCCACAAAGCATTACACTTTACTACGCGCAGCCAAAGTCTTCGAAAATAGCGGGTAAACGGGGTGTTCGACTTCGGGCATGATAACGTAGCCGGCTGAAAAATCCCTAAATAGTATGTCCCGCAGCTCTTTCTCTGCTGCCGAAAGAACGTACCCTGCGCCTCCCATCAATTCCCCTTCACTATTATCCTCCCCATCCTCCACGTGTTCGCTGTCCGACCCGTCAACCTCATCAGTACTGTCACATTGGTCGTCCAAATGCTCCACCAAGCATATACACAAATACCCGGAAAACAAATACCTTCTCTGAACCTACAGCGGGTAACTTCTTAACATGGTCATCCACAATACCGCCAACTAGATGGTCGGCATTCATTTCCTCACACGGCCCTTCCATTTGTTCGTCCACAGGGTCTGATTGGCACACTGTCTCCCACCCCTTCGCCGCAGCTACCGGCCCCACTGGATGCATTTCTTCTTCACCCAAAAGTACATTTATTCTATGGTCGACCTAACAAACGCGAATAGTAATGTCAAATTAACCCATTGTTATGTTCAGCCAAATCTAACGCCCACGTTGCATACAGGGTGAAAAACAAAATGCTCCTTACCGCTTCCAACCCATCTCGGTCGCCCCCCGGAACAGCGGTCCCACGATTTTTAGTTATCCCGCAAGCATCCACCGTTTTAAGCCTCGACACTTGCTCGGCCAACCCTGCCGCTGTTGCGGCTGGAGCCCGTTTTTCAGCCTCCACTGCAGTCGCACCTAGGTTTACGCTCTGCTCAACCATGGTCTCGTTCCGTGCCTGGTTGACCTACCAAAATGAACAACACAATTACGCCATCCTTTTCGTTGTCCATACAACAAAAGGTACCACACAACGTCGTAAAGCATTACATTGTCCATACAACTACTCACCTCATCAACCTCAACTCGACCATACCCTCTGGCTCTCGTCTGCCCCCGCAACTGACACACGGTCACCCGTTTCTTAGGTATGCCGCCAGCATCCACCATCTTCCTTCGCAGCTCTCGCTCGGCCAATCTACGGCTTAGCTTTTTCATTTCATTCATAACATCGTCCAATTTTTCTTTCATCTGTTCGACCTGGTCCAAAAGAACCAAAAGTTCATCTACACGCACGCTCAGTAAGTCGACTTTCCTCTCGAGTTCAGCAGCCGAGTTCCCGCCAACGCCGTACGAATCACCGTCGTCTGTGCGAGCCTTCTTCGCACTACTGGCACTGCGGGTCCTCGCTTTCATCTTCTCCCCCAGGTTCTCTTTTACTGACGGCACGCTCAGTGGCATTGACGCATCACCACCAGGCCACTCACCCTTCGTGAATCTGTGTCCACTAGCGATTTTGTCTTCCAAATATGTGATCCTCTTGTCACGGATCTCGTCGTCCCATTCCTCGTCGCGAAGTCCTTCGCCAACCATGTGAACAACAGCCAACTGTGCGAACAACAGAAACAATATTTTATATCACGTGGTCAACCAGTAGTTTCTATCATGTTCAGCCATATACTACTTATAAATTTTCTCTACAACAACTTTAATTTAACTTACATCGTCGCCACGCTCTGCTTCATGGACGTCCATGGTGCTCAGAGACGTTGGTGGCAACTTATTTCCGGGATAGTCGACCAACCGATCCGCCTGTTTGCATGGCTGCAACTTCGCAACTAGAGAGGGAATAGCTGCGAAAGCTACGAGCTGTAAAGCCAAAGGGAACCCTACCAGCCTCAACGATTCTTGCTTTAGCTGCTGACAAAATACTCCTACAGGATCATCATTCTTGCCTGCAACCTTCTTACCCGGCTTCATAGAGCTTATCGTCCACAAAAAACACTCCCGACCCCATGGAAACTCTAAGAATTCATGCACATTCTCCGTCAGTTTCACATACTTAGGCGTCGGTTTGGAATGCTGCGCAGAAGCAACCAATACCCCATCCACGATCAATAACAATGCGAGTCGGACACGCCTCCAACCAGTTATGGCCGCATCACCCCTCATCATGTTCACAATATCCGCTAACGTGGCCGACCTAGAAAGGCCGATAAGTTTCGACCAATACGCGTCTGTTATCTCCTTGTTCGCAATTTGCTCTTCAACGTCATATTCCTCAGGGAACTCCCCACACGGCAGCCCGGTCACAGCTTCGAAATCTTTAATTGCAAATCTGAATGGTTGACCACCATACACCGACCAGATAACGTATTTTTTCCTACTAACAAGCGTCCTGGTCAGCAACGCGTGGATAAGTTTACATGATATTGAACATCTCTCGATTGGCAGGTCGAACAGTTTGCCGAAACAAGATCCTTTGATGACATCCCACTCTGGTGTCCCTTTCAACAGATCTCTGACCACTAAAAGCGTCTCCATCCTCGAGTACACGTTCAGCCTCTTTATGGGGAACCTATCAGTCGCAAACAATCTCGGCGGCAACTGGGTGTCCCAAACCGCTGCAGAAGACGATTCACCGACTGCAAAATACAAAAAAAAAAAAGAAATAAATTCTCCATGCAAGAAGAACAACAAGAGATTAGGGGAAATAACCGACTCGAGACCGAACCAACCGATTAGAGACCGAAACTAGTCCCGTCGACCTAAAGCAGAAAACAACAGCGTCTACTAATTCACGATCTCGCAAAGCCACCACCAAATTCACAAATACAACCCAACATAAAACAGAAAAAAATCGAGTAAAGAACACAAAACCCAACCCAAAATCAAATGCGGCCGGTGAGTCACATAAAGGACAAAAAAATCGAGTAAAGAACAAAAGCTACAGCGGTTAAACCAAAGACCATAAAACACATCATCGTACCTTCCATTGTTCCCGGCAAACTTTGAAGGTCTCCGACCGGAAAAAAAAGTTATTATCTATAGATGAACGCGACGGCGAGGTAAAAACAAGAACGGCTCCGTAAGAGAGAGATTTTGTAAAGTTTTTTAGTTTGGGGAAAAAAACTCGCCTCCGGGAAAATAAAAGAAAGTCGAATCGGTTTAACACATTATTAACATCGCTTCTCGAGGCCTGAACAGTCGCCTAGAGTCCCTAAAAAGTCACCATCACTCTGCGTAACCACACCATAAAAAGTAACCAAGGACTAGTTAGATTAAACTACAAAGGATCTTCTCGGGTTACATTAAATGCCCGACCAGGGGCTCTTTTGGTCATTTCGACCACATTACATCCCCCTCGCAACAAAGGTCCCTTTTTCTGCTAACAAACAGCCAAAAGTCCTCTTTGTGGTTAACCTCTCTTATAATAATGTTAACATGAGGACGTTTCACACACACAAAAAAAAAAGAATAATGTTAACATGAGGACGTACGCATCTTATAATGATTGAAGTTAACTTACACTCGTCCGTGCACTATTTATTCGTTTCTATGTCACTTAAAGGGTCACTTTAAGCAGATGGGGGTCAACTGACCCCTGTAAAATCTATAAAATTTAGTATACAAGCTCATTTGTAGAGTTATTGTACTGAGAAACTGGTCAAGATCTCCTGTTTTTAACCTCCATGTCTTAAATTCAAATCTGATATATGTGTTTTCAGATAAGTTAATCATGCAATGCACCCCATAAAACCTCTATCTAGCCCTACCACTGATTCTATATAGGATGTTCAACACCGATGGAAAAAACTTCAACCTAATTTTTCAGAAAACTTGACCGAAATAAAAAAAAAATTCATTATTGAACTTTTTGTTTTGGCCTAAGCTTTTTTTTTTAATTAAAGCAGAAGAACGATTATAACTTGGTAAAATACAACATAAAACAATTTTAGAGATTAAGGTGAAAGAAAAACTACATATTAAAAGCTAAAAAAATAGTAAAAACCATATAAAGCTGAAACTAAATTAGGATAACATCAGCCATCCAAAAAAAAGTAAAGAAAATTTTCAAAATAAAGAATATTTGAATGACGATCAACCGTAAAAAGAAGAAAAATAGCAGATTTACACACCCCAATCACTAGTGAAGAGAACTAAAATCTACCTAGAAAAGCCAATAAAATTGAGAAAATAATACTTTTGAAACCACTTAAATTCTCAAATGCAGAAAGGCAAAGATCTATATCACAAAACCAAAGCACCCGTTATGCAAGAAACAGTCCCAATGTCCCAAAGAAACCTTCAGCGCTAAGTGATAAATAGCACAAAAGTGTTCAACACCTAATGAAAACTAACCAAGCATAGGGAAGAAAACCAAAACCGCAGACAAACATGCAAAAGGAGGATCAGAGAAGCTTCAGTAACCTACCCAAGACGACCCACAAGCTATATAGGGAAGAGAAAGAGAAACCACCTTACCGATAAAAGCCAAGAACTCAGCGATCCACAATCATAACACTTCAAAAACCGGCATGAGAAGCAAAAATAAGAGCTAATATACCGGAGAAGAAGCCAATGAGACCACTCGACACACCTTCTTGAGACACAAATATGACTCAAAATCCAAACAGAGGGCAGAAAAAAGTAAGGATTGGGATGACGACAACAATTACACAGCAACGGAGAGAAACAAGGGAACTAACCAACCGAAAGAGCCAAAATTAAAAAGATAGAAAACCAGAAAATCAAGAAAAAATGCTCACAAAAAAAGAGAACCACTAGATAGTTCTTAAGTTTTAAAGTTTGTTTTTATATATTTTACAATGATAAATATAATGTAACATACTGAAACATAAGTATAATATTTTCAATAATTTTTTTTTTTTTTTTTTTTGCTATACTTTTTTTTTTTTTTTTTTTTTTTTTTTTTTTTTTTTTCTTTTTAATATTGAAGGTTTTCATAATGATTTTACAATAAAAAGGAAATGAAACAGCTGGAGAAAAGCTAGAAAGAAAACCTCACCACCACGATAGACAAACATAAAGATAAACATTTGTAGACTCGATTAGGAACTCCTTGATGAGGAAGAGCACTCCGTCTCCAACCACAGATTGTCGAAATCCTGTCATGATCCTACTACTTGAAAGAACTGAAACCAAGAGCTCAAATATGTCACCGAGGATGGAAGGTCTCCCTGATGCCTAGAAAGAGAAGTTAAACGAGCTCTTATAATGGTATTAATTTCCTTGATCACTGCTTCCTCTGATTTAACCAAACTAGTGTGCAACCGCGAGTTTCGCTCTCTCCAAATGCCATATAACGCAGCTTGAAAAGACACCCTCAGAATAAAAACCACAATTTTGTCTTGGATGGGGTCTTTTAACCACCGCAATACATCATCAAGCAAAGGAGGAGGATTAAGATTGACTTTAGAGTAAAAGAAAGACCACACCTGGTAGCTGAACGGACAGTCAAAGAACAAGTGTTGTCGCGATTCCTGAGCATTGTTGCACAATAAACAAACCCCAGGAACGTTAAGCCCCCAACGGAGAAGCTTATCACGGGTAGGGAGCCTATTCCTCGCTACAACCCAAGCCAAGAAAGCATGCTTTGGAATACCATTTTTAAACCAAGTCACTGAGTGCCAATGAACCTCTGGGAGCTGAGGTTGGAGAGAGGTCCAAGTCTTTGAAGCCGAGAAATTTGCTGATGGCGTAGAGGACCCAATCTTCCACACATACACATCCTCCTCCTCTGATTGAGCAATCGGCAAGTATTGGGGAAGGCACTGCCGGAGAAGAGACACAACCGGGTTACGGCTCCGAGTGGATGAGACTAGCCAGCCACGATCACCTAAAGCCTCCCGTACCACTGCTCCTTCTGGAATGCCTGAAACCCTTGGACCGAGCGTTCCTGTAAGATCAATAAGAGGTCCCAATCCCGTCCAATTATCTTTCCAAAAGCTAGCAGTTATACCAGAACCCAGATCACAACAAAGAAACTGCCTAGCCAAAGGACGCAGTTTACAAATGCTCTTCCAAATCCAACTCCCCCGAGCAGAAATTTCAAGATCCCAAAAATTTTGATTACCTATGAGGTTATGGCGCACCCAGGACACCCAAAGAGATCCTGCAGCCGAGAATATAAGCCAAATCAACTTCAGACCTAATACTTTGTTCCAGGTAGAGAGTCTACGAAGACCTAATCCTCCCGCTGATTTAGGAGTGCAAACGGAGTCCCAACTAACTTTGGCACCTCTTGAACAATTTGGAGCCCCTTTCCAAAGAAAATTATTACACATGGTCTCCATCGTTCTGATACACTGATTCGGGAGAATAAATATTGAAGCCCAAAAGGAGATAGTCGAATAAATGACAGACCTTAGCAGCTGCAACCGACCCGCAAAAGAAAGGTGACGAACTGTCCATGAGGTGAAACGCTGAGACAGTTTATCCAAGAGAGGCTGATAATCTTGTTTCCTCAACTTCCTAGTAGTCAACGGCACACCAAGGTACCGAACCGGAAGAGATTTCTGGCAAATTCCAAAACGAGAAGCAAGAACCGAGTTTACATTGGTGCCTCCACCATCTAGAAACAGTAACGTCTTCTCCCGGCTTATGTCCAACCCAGACGCTTGACGGAAGTCATCCAATATAGCTAATAACCCTCCCAAAGAGCCCTCAGCCCCATCAAAAAATAGAAGGACATCATCCGCAAAACTTATATGGGTGACTAATGGGACTCTCCCTTTTGGATGGAGACCAAATCGATAAGCAATCGCTCCTGAGTCTAGCATTTTGGAGAGAATGTCCATAGCAAGGACAAAGAGCAGGGATGAGATTGGATCTCCTTGGCGCAAACCTTTTTTACCTTGAAAATAGCCTGTCATTTCACCATTTATGAGAACACTGAAAGTTGGAGTTGTTACACATTCCTTAATCCAGTTTATAAACACTTCTGGCAGCTCTAAAGCGGTAAGGAGATTAATGATGAACTCCCAGTTTAGATTATCATACGCCTTAGTGATGTCCACTTGAAGGCAGCCTCGAGTTACTAAGCCCTTCTTGTGGAAGTTTGCCACTAGCTCTGATGCCAATAAGACATTTTTTGCTATCCTTTGCCCACACCTTAAACGTATCGTTCCTCTCTCAACGAAGTACCTTTGCTGGTTAAGATTTATATATCATGTAGGTAAAATATTTATTAATTATTCTATAATGTTAAATTTTGATATTATATCATAAATTACAAAAAAAATTAAAAGGTTTTATTGTTTATAGTTTTTTTGTAAAATATTTAGACTACGGTTAAGCCCACTTCAAGATGAGTGCTCTCCTATTCTATCTTCATCAGAGCCATATAATAAGTATCGTTTAGATTCAATTTGTTGGTGGATATCAATAAAATTTTAATTTAATATAATACACTAAATCAGAACAAAATCTAATAAAAACAAAAAAATTTTTTTTTCTATTTTCATTTTCTAGAATATATTTATTTATTTAATTTGAATCTAATTTAGTGATGATTTGATGATATATGTGATGTTGCATTCAATTTTCATATATGAACAAAATTTAAAATTAATTATATTTGAAACTTTATTAACAATATATTTTAATTTTAATTAAATAATTGTTGTTATTGAACATCAAAAATTAAATACAATTTGACATAATAATAAAAAAGTATATATATATATATATATATGTAAATTGAATGTGTAGTTTTGTGCTGATAAATTAAATTTATATTTATATATTAGTATGAATACATATGTGTAGTAATATAAGGAAGATTGAAATAATATAAAATATGGTTTTAATAATAAAATAGATAAATGAATTGACTGATATCATATTTTTTTTTCGTGTTAGACAATTTTTTTTATAGATGGTTAAACTCCATAGTTTTTTTAAAATGTTAAAAGAGATAGAATGTGATAGCATATACAGAAAATAATTTAGTCATTCCATATATGACTACTGTGATGATTCAATCCCTTATTTTTATATACACCCAAAGTGTTAGATATGAGTTTCACACTGATAAATGGGTGTCACTTCATGACTTTTCATGTACAGGATAAAAAGAAATAGATTTCAGAAAGAAATATTTTTTATGGAATTTGTTTCTGTTAAGACTACAAATGAACTGATGAGAAAAACCAATAAATATGTATAACAATAAGCCAACTCGTAATTAGCTCAAACCAAAATAGAAGCAAAATCGCTAAGCCAACAAACCCCCAATTAATGTTATCAAGCATCATCCAATTACAGAAACCATAAGAAGTTACAAAATAAATAATTTAAAAATAACTAAGGTATTTGATTAATTATACCCTACCATAAATTCAAACCCACCTAATTCAAAATTATCCAACCAGAAAAAGAAACAAAGAAGGGAAAAAGGAAGACAAGAAAAAAAGAAGCAAACACCACCTACACTCTCTAGAAATATAATATAACATAATTATAATCCTTTCAAGAAACTATATTTATCCAGTCCTTTAGCATTGTCTTAAACATATCCTTTATTAAAAAAAAATAGTTTTCGATTAATATTTTTTGTTTTTATCATTAGTACGTAGTTAAGGTAAATATACGTATTGGTGGGGCTAATGCGACGAAAATGTCACACGTGTTCATGTTATCAGACACGTAAAAACAAAAACCCAATTAGGTAAAGCTACAAACCACCTTGGAATGAGGATTTGATTTGAGTCCATCAATTTCTTTTGGTTTTCTCTTTTTGTCTTTGTACTATCAATTAGACGTCGTCCCGAAATTAATTGTATTTAAATTCCAAAATCCTTAAAGCATAAAATAAAACATTTAAATACTTGCTAAGATAGTAGAGTAAAATCAAAGATAAAGCTTATTGTACGTTTATGACAAAGCCAGTTAAACTTTTTAAGAATCCTAGGCTGCAATCACCCCCACAAACAAAAACATATGTTGCATACGTAGTACGTATGTAAACCATACGATGGCCTGTAATAAGATATGTTACGTATCTTAGCTGTTAAGGCCATGAACTAGATAATAATACTGTTTGGCCGTGGGCAATTTCTCTTGTATTAGACAATCATTTTTTTTACTATGTTTATCTGATTTGATTTCTTTATTTCTTTGCAATAATTTTCTTTTTGGGGTTCTGAATAATCCAATTTCTAAAAAGACGGATTATAATTTTTTGCCTCGAAAAATACGGATTATCTTTATAAAAAAAAGAATTCTGATTTCTTTCTTTCTTTGCAATATTTTTTCCTTGTTGGGTTAATATCTTGATTAGAGAATTGTTAACCATTTCGAATTAAATTATATAAATATTATGTGTTTGGCAAAAAAAAAAAAAATATTATATATAATAATCATTATGTATATTAAACCTCTGTCTAATCTTATCTCTAACGTTGTTTCAATCTCCATCTCTCTTTCTCCTCAGAAACATGCATGGCCATGTCTCAGATCGTCGAGCACATCGCGCTTTTCAAGGTCAAGGACGGCGTCGACTCCAGCCAGATCGACATATGGTCTGTGGATCAAAAATTTCTTTGGGCCAGGCCCTACGGAAATTAATTGATGTGTGAAGAGAAATAACTAAAGAGGAGAAGGAAATTTATCCCACATCGGAAATGGGAGTAAATTTTCAAGTGTTTATATAGGAGATAAACACATTGTTTCAGTCCAAAGGCTGCATGGGAGAGAGGAGCCGCCACCCACGGCGCGCGCCGCCGCCGCCGTCCGCCGGCTCGGCTCGGCTCGGCTGGGTCTGGGTCTGGGTGTTTGGCCCGTTTATATTTTTTGGGGAAATTTCGTATGAATTTTTTGGTTCATTTAAATGAGCCAATCGTTTGATCTACGTTGAGATCGATCGTTCCGGATGCGACACGAGATCGATCGATCTACTTTTAGAACGATCGTTCCGGATGTCAAACGAGATCGATCGATCTACTCTTAGAACGATCGTTCCGGACTTGTTAGGAACCTATCCTTTTCGGATTTGTGCCACGAAAGTCATGGCCATCCACTTATGCACCCAAAAGTATTCCCTTTCCCTTGATTTGCGGTTTGGCTGGACCACACCTCCTCCTTCATATCATCTTCCTCTCTCTCATTTTTGCTAACCTGCGAAAATAGAAAGAAAAAGAGATTCACACAAAAACGTAAACAAGAAAACAAGTTTTCTTCATTCCAACGATCTCCTATGGTAAGTCTCGAGAGTATATCGTAGTTATGAGTTCGTAGATTCCGTTTTGAGTGTAGCAAAACGGTCTCAAACCAGTTGTATCCTGGGACTCGAGAATCGCAACAGAAACCGTCTCACATGCGGGCGATTCATTTGAGTTAAGGAAAGAGATATCATATCTCGCCTCTGCGTTTTTCCTATCTTAAAACGGTTTTTCCTTATACTCGTTTTCAAATCGTTTCAAAATATTTCTTATAAATCGTTTTATATCAAGAACGTTTTTGATCCAAATAACTCTGTCTCAAAAAGATTTGGATTCGGTTTTCTCAATCGGTTTTGGTGGTATTACAGTCTTAACTCAAATGAATCCGCTTCTAGCCTATAGCTAAAATCGGATTGGGAAAATTTTTGGGGTTTTTTCATGACGAATTTAAACCGAACGATCGTTCTGTTTTTAGATCGATCGTTCTCCTTGAAAAACCGAACGATCGTTTAGTTTTTAGATCGATCGTTCTTCTTGAAAAAACCGAACGATCGTTCTATTTTTAGATCGATCGTTCTCTTCATAAAACGATTTCTAAACGTTTTATTTAAAACGTTTTTTGGGATTTGCGAATCGCTTAAACGCTTTTCCGCGAATCGTGTATTGAAACGATACAAAACCGTTTTTAAATAGAGGGTAAACGTTTCTGCGAAAAAGTTTGCAAAACGCTTTCACCGTTTTAAACGTTTATGCGAACACTTTTAAATGAGTTTGCAAAACGGTTTAACCGCTTCAAACGTTTCTGCAAAAAAAAAAAAAAAAAAAAAAAAAAAAAAATTTGCAAAACGCTTTGACCATTTAAAAGAAAATGTTTATGCGAAAATGTTTTGCAAAACATTCTTCTGATGAAAAGTATTAGAAACGCTTTCACCGGTTTTAAAACGTTTTCTGCAAAAGCTTTATGATGAAAGTTGGCAAAACGTTTTTTACAAACGCTTTTGGTTTATTCGAGATAAATCAATTTTGAACTTGTATGTTCAATTATCCATGTACTGATACTCGTTTTTTACTTGTGATCAGATGGAAAATCAGATGGACATTGATTTTGACACACCAGACGTGGCTGGTGCTGGTCCTGCTGCTGCTGCTGCAACCCCCACTGAAGTCAACAATGAAATTCCGTCTGCAGTCACTCGGGGACTCATGCCGGAAAAGTTTGACGGAAAGGGCTTCAAGAATTGGCAACAAAAAATGCTATTCGCCCTGACCAACTTAAAGTTTGACAAGTACCTGACTGAGGACAAACCAACCATCCCGGATGGAAACACTGATGTCCGCACACTTGCAAGCGTTGAATCATGGATCCATGGTGACTTCCTATGCAGAGGATGGATCTTGGGTCGTCTTGCTGACAAGCTGTATGGTGTTTACAGTCAGGCCAAATCCTCTAAGGCACTCTGGATGTCCCTGGAGAAGCAGTACCGAACTGAAGATGCTGGTTGTCAGAAGTTTGCAACTGCGAAGTTTCTGGACTTCAAAATGGTGGATTCCAAACCGATCATGGAACAAGTGGAGGCACTTCAAATGATCTGCTATGAGATAGCTGAGGAAGGAATGTCTCTCTGTGAGATCTTCAAAACCAATGCCTTCATTGAGAAGTTACCTCCGAGCTGGGTGGACTTCAAGACCTACCTCAAACACAAGAGGAAGGCAATGACTCTGGAAGACCTCATCACAAGGTTGCGAATGGAGGACAGAAACCGCATCCAGAACAACCCACAGTTTCGCGAGCACAACGCGAATGTGGCTACCCACAAGGGAAAAGGCAAGTCCAAGGGTAACGAGAAATATTCTCTGAAACCATCGTCCTCAACGAACTTCAAGAAAACTGGAGAGAAGAAGTTCAAAGGCAAGTGCCACAACTGCAACAAAGTCGGTCATAAGGCAGATGTTTGTCGCAGTAAACCCAAAAATAATGGGAATGGGAAAGATCAAGCCAACTTGACTCAAGATGACCTTTGTGCTGTGGTCTCGGAGGTCAACATGGTTGAAGATAACCAGAAGGAGTGGTGGTATGACACTGGTGCAACGACCCACATCTGCACTGATAAGGAAATGTTCAGCTCCTATCAGAAATCCAAGTCTCAGGAGCAGCTATTCATGGGAAACTCTGCGTTTTCCCAGATTGTTGGTCGTGGAAAGGTTGTGCTCAAGATGACCTCAGGAAAAGAAGTCACTCTCCAGAATGTCAAGCATGTTCCTGACATGAGGAAGAATCTGATCTCCGGTACTCTCATGAGCAAGGCCGGATTTGGAGCTCACCTTGAGGCTGACAAGCTCGTGCTCAAGAAGTTCGGGGTGTTTGTAGGCAGGGGATACGTGAAAAATGGACTTGTCAAGATGTGTGTTATGGCAGTCCTTCGTGGCGACAATGTTGCAAATGTTGTGTTACTGATGTTTCTAATGTTGCTTCTACTTCCACTGTTGTAGCATCTGATGCAAATGTTGCAGCATCTGATGCAAATGTTCCAATTAATAATGGAAATAACCCGTTGCCTATTTGCTTGAGTCTTTTAATATTTGGCATGAACGATTAGGTCATGTGAATTATAAGTCTATACAGAGGTTAATGAACTTGAACCTAATTCCGAAATGCAAGACAAGCAAAGAGAAATGTGAAGTTTGTGTCCAAGCTAAACTCACTAAAACTCCATCACCCAAAGTTGAGAGAACAACCGAACTTTGGGCTTAATACACACAGACTTGTGCGATTTAAAATTCGTACAATCCCGAGGTGGAAAGAAATATTTGTGACATTTATAGATGATCACACAAAATACTGTTATGTATATCTGCTACACAGCAAAGATGAAACTTTGGAAAAGTTCAAAGAATACAAAACAGAAGTTGAAAACCAACTCAACAGAACTATCAAAATAGTTCGCAGTGATAGAGGAGGTGAATATGATGGACGTTTTAATGCCTTCTGTCAAGAGCAAGGGATTATTCATCAGACAACTGCCCCATATTCACCAGAGTCGAATGGAGTTGCAGAACGCAAAAACCGAACTCTAAAGAAATGATGAATGCAATGTTGCAGGAATCTGGGTTACCCCAGAACATGTGGGGGGAAGCTTTGCTTACAACAAACTACATCCTCAACAAAATACCGCACAAGGTCACGGGAAAGACTCCTTACGAACTTTGGAAAGGTAACGCACCATCATACAAATACTTGAAAGTGTGGGGGTGCCTAGCAAAGGTCGCAGTACCACCTCCCAAGAAGGTCACGATCGGACCAAAAACCGTGGACTGTATTTTCATCGGATATGCACACAACAGCAGTGCTTATCGGTTTCTGGTACATAAGTCAGAAGTACCAGATATTCATGTCAATACAATAATGGAGTCAAGAAATGCATCGTTTTTCGAAAATGTTTTCCCATGCAAGGATAAACAATCTCAAAAGAGAACTTTCGACCAAACAGAAGCAAGCACTTCCGCAAATGAAGCAAGCACTTCTGGAACTGCTGAAAACCTAGAAGATCAACCTAGACGAAGCAAACGAGCTCGCAAGGAAAAATCTTATGGGGATGATTTCTTAATGGTTCTTCTTTTAGAAAACGAACCAAGAACATATGCTGAAGCAATGTCTACACCAGATGCACCTTTTGGAAGGAGGCTGTCAATAGCGAGATTGACTCAATTAAACAAATCATACATATTACATCACCGACTTACCTGAAGGGTTTAAAGCACTCGGATGTAAATGGATTTTCAAGACAAAGTTGAAAGTTGATGGATCGATTGATAAGTACAAGGCCAGGCTTGTGGTGCAAGGATTCCGACAAAAAGAAGGATTGGATTTCTTTGACACCTATTCTCCAGTGACGAGAATAACTTCGATAAGAATGCTACTTGGAATAGCAGCTTTAAGAAACCTAGATATTCATCAAATGGACGTCAAAACTGCTTTTCTAAATGGAGAGTTAGAAGAGGAGATTTATATGAAACAACCCGAGGGGTTTGTCATACCTGGACAAGAACACAAAGTTTGCCGACTTGTGAAATCATTGTACGGACTTAAACAAGCTCCAAAACAATGGCACGAAAAATTTGACAGTGTGATGATGTCAAATGGATTCAGCATTAACGAATGTGATAAGTGCCTATATATCAAAAATACCAACCACGGGTATGTTTTGTTATGTCTATATGTCGATGATATGCTCGTTCTTGGAAGTAATAACGACATTATCAATCAAACTAAAAAACATGCTGAAAAGCAAGTTTGATATGAAAGACATGGGTCTTGCGGATGTAATCTTGGGAATTAAAATCCTCAGAACTCTGAAGGATACATCCTGACTCAATCTCATTATGCTGAAAAGATACTTGAGAGATTCAAGGCATATTCAACGGGTACAGCAAAAACCCCTGTAGATGCTCTTCTTCACTTGACGAAAAACAAGGGTGAATCAGTGTCACAGCTGGAGTATGCTAGAGTGATTGGAAGTCTGATGTACTTAACTAATTGCACTCGACCTGATTTGGCGCACGCGGTCAATGTACTGAGTCGTATACAAGTAATCCAGGACATACACATTGGAAAGCTATAACAAGAGTGTTGAACTACCTCCGTTATACCAAAGAGTATGGTCTGCACTATGGTAGAGAACCAGCAGTTCTAGAAGGATACAGTGACGCCAACTGGATCTGACTCAAAGAACTCAAAATCCACAAGTGGATACGTCTTTATGCTAGCAGGTGCAGCAATCTCCTGGAGATCTGGTAAACAAACTCTATTAGCTCGATCAACGATGGAATCAGAGTTTATAGCGCTTGATAAAGCCGGAGAGGAAGCAGAATGGCTTCGAAATTGGATGGAAGACATTCCAATGATGGAGAAACCAGTGTCAGCAATACGTGTACACTGTGATAACCAAGCGGCTATCGCGCGGGCACTGAATAATCTCTATAATGGAAAATCTCGTCATATCAGAAGGCGACATAAGACCATTAGACATTTGATCTCAACTGGTGTGATCACCATTGATTATGTAAAGTCAGCCGACAACCTTTCGGATCCGTTTACAAAAGGTTTGACTCGAGATCAAGTGCTAAGATCATCAAGAGGAATGGGTTTAAAGCCTGTGAATTAAGATGACGTTTGGTGGAAACCCTACTTATGTGACTGGAGATCCCAAGATCTAAGTTCAAGGGGACAACTAAATCAGACTGATTCTGCTCAAATCACTGTGAGACTTATGTCTCTACCCAACTCCTAAGATGATAAAACAGTGATACCTGTATGTGATAAGGATAAGCAATGGCTTTTAATGATTTCATAGCTATGTAAGATATGTGGAGTATGACAGGATACTTCTTAAAATACATGCTAAACGCAGATCACCTAGTGAGTGTGAAATAAGGCCGTTTCTAGGAGAATGAAAGTTAGGCTATATTCTCCAAGTTCACTCATGAATAACCAGGAAAGTTCAAGGCCAAAATGAACCCAATAGAGAATTTAGTTCTACGAGAAATGAAGCTGGGTTATAGCTGTTGTCTCGGTTTACATCAAAATCTGGGTGGTCAAGACATCATGTTCACCTCCGGCCAAGTAAACCCGACAGATATTAACAATGAGTGGTTCAAGGCTGAAAAAATGCTACTTACTCAGACACAGTTAATTTCGTTTATACTCTCGAACAGTCAGTCTGTCTAGTCTAGTATGAGTCTAGTCAGATGTCCGTCGAAGTCTGCATATCGAGTTGCATATGTTAGAGTCATTTCTATTCATGTGGGGGATTGTTGGATCAAAAATTTCTTGGGCCCAGGCCCATACGGAAATTAATGATGTGTGAAGAGAAATAACTAAAGAGGAGAAGGAAATTTATCCCACATCGGAAATGGGAGTAAATTTTCAAGTGTTTATATAGAGATAAACACATTTCAGTCCAAGGCTGCATGGGAGAGAGGAGCCGCCCACGCGCGCGCCGCCGCCGCCGTCCGGCCGGCTCGGCTCGGGTCTGGGTCTGGGTCTGGGTCTGGGTCTGGGAATGGGTCTGGGTCTGGGTCTGGGTCTGGGTCTGGGAATAGGCCCTTTAGGGCCAAACGCGCGTTTATATTTTTTGGGGAAATTTCGTATGAATTTTTTGGTTCATTTAACTGAGCCAATCGTTTGATCTACGTTGAGATCGATTGATCTACGTTGAGATCGATCGTTCCGGATGCGACACGAGATCGATCGATCTACTTTTAGAACGATCGTTCCGGATGTCAAACGAGATCGATCGATCTACTCTTAGAACGATCGTTCCGGACTTGTTAGGAACCTATCCTTTTCGGATTTGTGCCACGAAAGTCATGGCCATCCACTTATGCACCCAAAAGTATTCCCTTTCCCTTGATTTGCGGTTTGGCTGGACCACACCTCCTCCTTCATATCATCTTCCTCTCTCTCATTTTTGCTAACCTGCGAAAATAGAAAGAAAAAGAGATTCACACAAAAACGTAAACAAGAAAACAAGTTTTCTTCATTCCAACGATCTCCTATGGTAAGTCTCGAGAGTATATCGTAGTTATGAGTTCGTAGATTCCGTTTTGAGTGTAGCAAAACGGTCTCAAACCAGTTGTATCCTGGGACGAGAGATCGCAACAGAAACCGTCTCACATGCGGGCGATTCATTTGAGTTAAGGAAAGAGATATCATATCTCGCCTCTGCGTTTTCCTATCTTAAAACGGTTTTCCTTATACTCGTTTTCAAATCGTTTCAAAATATTTCTTATAAATCGTTTTATATCAAGAACGTTTTTGATCCAAATAACTCTGTCTCAAAAAGATTTGGATTCGTTTTCTCAATCGGTTTTGGTGGTATTACATGGTCAAGGGCCTCAGCAACCTAGGCACCATAGACGGGGTGCTTTACCTCTCCGCCGGTCCTATCACCGTCTGAGATCGCACTCCGCTTTCACTCACTTCCTTCACAGCGCTACAGAACGAAGGAAGATCTTGACACGTACATCGCACATCCACAACCTTCGCGTCGTCGAGGGACAATATCTCGATCTGGGATGACGTCATGGCCGTTGATTGGATCGCCGATCATGTCCCTGGAGTCCTAACACCGCCTCAGGTTCGACCGCGAAAAACAGTGCTCAAGGTGAAAGAGAACCTCACCGAGGAGGCGAAAACTAAGGTTCTTGAAGCGGTTAAAGATAAATCTCCAGAATTGATCAGATCACCGGGGGAGAAAAACTTCTCTCCGGTAGAGCGAATGGTTTCTCGATTGCATCGGTTGCGTATTTCAAGGATCTAGGAAGAAGTCGAGGCTCACAAGAGTCGCGGTGAAGGAGAAAGTTGGTGATTATCTCGATGACACAATGTGTTGAGTTCGTGGTTCCTTCTTAGTTTTTTCTTCGTAAGCCTCTTTAAAATGAAGGAAAAAATAATATTTGCCAAACATTCAGAAATTTACAAATAACTTCAATATATAGCCAACCAAAATTTATAAACTCTAGATCTTCTAGAATGTTTTTTTAAAAAAGAAGCAGGAACAGAGCTTCGGTTCTGTAGGGATACATATCTACTACATGTCTTGTCTCTTGTCTGGATGGATACAAAGGTCCGACAATGATCAAAGACTTGCTCACAATGGAAGCAGAGCAAGCACTAGTACGACCTATAATTAAACCAAACAGGTTACGACTTTAGCAAGGCGCCAATAATCAAACCACGAAACTCATCATCATACACCAACTCAAACATCAATTTCTGAAGCTGCACAAAAAAATATTGAGATTTTTGAGATGCTGGGCCAAACAACTTGTGCGTGGGAAATGTGATGCAAAAAAAAAACTCAACTACGTTAGAGACCAACATAACCCTGACTTGATTATACTTCTTACGGGCCACATTTATATTTAGGCCTTAAAATGGCTGAAAATGTTACGGGCCACATTTATTTAGGCCTTAAAATGTATTAGACCATGTTTAACGGATCTCATAACAAAGTCTCTAAAAAAATAATGATTAAAATAAACAAAAAATAATCAAAAAGTTAATAAACGTTTCTTATTTAGGAGAGACAAGATACGTCTCTTGACATCTCTCTTACTCAATTTCACTTTAATTATAAAAAAATGGGAAATTGTCATTTATACCACATTCCAAGTACCACTTTTCAAAAATACACTCACCTAAATGATATGCAAAAATACACTTATTTTTATTAGACTAAAAGTCTATTATAACCTTAATGAATTTAACTAAAAAATCACAAAATCTAATTTATAAAAAGAAAACCTAATCTACGACCTCTCTCTCTCCTTCTCCCATCGTTCTTCTCTCTCCTTCTTCCATGATTCTTCTCACGAAATTGGTGGCTGTGGTCGATCATCGAAACCACAGCTGATTCGAGATTCCCTAGGGTTACGACGATATGAGATTTGACGGCGGAGGTGGAATCGTACCTGAAGACTTCTTCGATTACCGGAAACACCTCCGATCACCGGTGACCATCTCTTTCTCCGTGACGATCTGTCCGAACAACTTGGGTTCTTCGGGAATATGATGGTCGAAATTCTCCCTGAAGATCTGGTTTTCACTTCCTTTGTGCCGTCAGAGAAAGCATTCAGTCGAGATCTGGGGATGGTGAAATCGAACAACACCTGGAAAACAAAATCTCTTGAAGACGACGAAGACGGAGACAAGACGTACGCCGTCGTATCAAGGATCATGGGCTTCGCTGTGGTTCCGTATAGAGTGGAGGAAGGATACATAGGAAAGGACGAGACGGCGTTGTAGGAGTCGCTGAGTGGTTTTACACTGAAGATTTGGAAGAAGAGTAGAAACGGTGGTGGGCTTGTGGTGAATGGCGTGGAGACGGAGAAATGGGGTTAAAGAGAGGGAAGATAATCATTCACACCATGGATGGTGTCATTATGGACTCTGATTTCACACAGGCCGTTGCTTCTTCTTCTACTCCACAAGACAAGGATGAGTGAGCCATAGAGATCAAGTAGAAGAAGACATATAAGTATAATCCTTTGTAGTTTTGTTGTTAAAATAGGAAAGGATACACAAAATTCTTTAAACGTATTATGATCTCAAAACCAACTTTTATATCCGAGAAATAGGATCAATTTGACAATAGAAAGAGATGTTTTAATCTTTGTAACAAGCTCCAAGAATCAAATAAAATACAGAAGTTGAGAGTCATTGTGTCAGTAATCTAATTATAGGTAAATCTTATATTGTGCTAAAAAGTAACATTACATCATCGTTCAATGTTTCATGAACTTTTTGTATATACCTTTTCCAATTTATAATATAGGATTCGAAATGGTTAAAGCCTATAAAGCATGTATAAATTAAACCCTTACAAATCATGTATAAACCCTTATAAATCATGTATAAATCCTTATAAATCAATTAGCCTTTATAAATAAGTTTTATAAAGGTTTATAAAATATTTATAAATGCTAGTAAATCATTTATAAACTATTATAAATAATTTATAAGGATTTATAAAGTTGTAAATCAATAGGGGTATGGATTATGCAAATTATAATGCAAGCCACAATCAATAATTTGTTATAAGCCATTAAGCAACTAGGACAAATCTCTCATGTAAACACATTATGCAACTAAAACCCACGGAACGTCTTACCAATTAATGATTTGTTACATTAATAGATGGGCAAAGATGATCTGATAAACCCTTAAATGTTTAATTAAACTCTACGATGGATACCACCAGGTCACCAGAGCTGCGTTTCATCTCATACGTCAACTTTCTTTTTTTTTGGTATGAATCATACGTCAACTTTCTTAACAAAAAGTTCTTTACTCGAAACAACCTATATTAAATTTATAACCTCTTCATGTCACTAGAGCTTCGAAATCACAGATCGAGAGACTAAAAGTTTCATATATCAAATCTAAATCTTAATTAAATATTTATAATCCTTTAATAATTTTTATAAGGCTTTGTAAATATTTTTATAAGGCTTTATCAACAGTTTTATAAGGCTTTCTAAAAACAGTTTTATGAAGTTTAATAGTTCTAACTTTTATAAAATTTTATAAGGCTTCTACACAGTTTTATGAAGGTTATAAACCAGTATAAATGGTTTCCGAATTGTTGATAATAGCCTTATAAGATCATAAATAGATTTATAAGCTCTTGTAAAAGTTTTATAAACGTTTATAAATGATTATATAAACCTTACAAAAGTTTTATAATGCTCTTTAAACATCATGAGTAAGGCTTATAAGCCCTTACAAAATGTTTTATAAGGCTTTAGAAATAAGTTATAAAGTTTATAAATCATTTTATAAAGGGTTTTATAAATGATTTGTCATAGTTGGTTAAATCATTTGTAAGGATTATAACTCATTTATATTAATAATAAATGATTTATAAGGGTTATAAAACATAAATAAGAGTTTACAAAATCATTTATAGGCTTTAAAAGATCCTTTATAAAAGCGTTATAAGATCTTTTATAAAGTTACATAGATCAATTTATAAGAATTTTCAAACTGTATTAATCGGATTAATTAACTAAGAATTGGATTCTATAACAGAGAGCAAAGAGGAAAGGGACCCAAACATAGTCTTCTTAAGCAGAAGAGAAAAAAAAATGTTAAGTACCTTCAAATATCTAAACTTTATAAACATTTATAAAAAAAAACACAAAGTACTAGTTAGTATCAAACTCTTTACATTGTTGACTTTTATGTGTATGTGTTTGTGAAAAAGTATATATAGCACATCTGGCTGATCCAAGACTTTATAAATTATTTTTAATTATTAACAAGTGTAGATATGGTTGGCGCTGTCTTTCTCACCATCTTTGAAGTGCTTCGTGAGTAAGATAGATTCCATAGCGGCCGCATATATTTCTTATGTGGATTCGTGGCGGAAAGACCAGAATCAGTTTGTAAACATCTTGTTAACAAAAAAAATTATAAAGCTTTATAATGTTTTATAACCTTTATAAATGATTTTATAAAACCATATAAATAATTTTATAAACCTTTCTAAAATAATCTATGATCTTGGTAAATAATTTATAAACCCTTATAATGGTTTTCTAAGTCCTTATATATGGTTTTCTAAGCCCTTAGACGGTTTTATACTTGTCGAGCCATGATAATCATCATATGAGTATGGAGCCATGATAAACTGTGGCAAGTCGTCGTATATGAAGTGATTTTGCACATTTGGTATATGAAGATGCCACTCAAGACCTGAAAGAGTATTCAAAACTCAGTTCTTTCACTACACTTAAATAGTAGTCATCTTCCTTATATCATCACCACACCAAATAAACTCAATTAATTCAATAGACCAAATAAAGTCTACTCCTTTTCTGAGTTTCTCTGACTCTCCATAGAAACACTAGAGCTTCAATGGTATTCAACTTTCACTAAGATAAGTACTCAAATATTTATTACTAAAAATTTCACACCAAATAAACACTAGTGAAGAAGCCTAAACAAGAATCAAAACAGATTGAATCTAGCTAGACAACAAAGAAGAATGACAACAGAAACAAGACAGAAAGGAAAAAACACCTCCAGTGTATGCAAATTGTATGTGGTTTGTTTGCGCAATCACTGTCTTTTGGATTGAAGAAACAATGGCTTCTATCTGCTTCAGCCTCATCTTTAATTTACTGCTCCTTGAAGCTGTAATAGTAACCTCCTCTTGGATGTAATTGAATATCTCTGCTGCAAACCTGCAATCTTTATAAAAAATTTATAAACCCTTTATAAAATTTCTGAAACTTTATAATCATCACTATCAAATCTTTATAAAACTCTCGTATGAAACTTTATAAAAGGTTGCTTACATCTCATTTACACTCATGTTATATCATTCTGCCATGTTAAATGAGATGTAAGCAAAAATCTTAAGAATCCAGGCCTCATAAGCAGGAAAAAGTTTGCACGTCACATGAGCCAAACTCCCAACTAAACTCGCAACCATCAAGTGAGCTGCATTATACATGTGTCTCATCTGGTTCCAACTTCCAAGGCATACAAGTCAAACATAAGTTTGATACGCAATACTGTTTTGGCATGGCTTCAGAACCTGCAATAGCCGCAAATTAGAACTCAGGTCATCCACCCTATATCAGCTAAGAAACTAATCAACCATCACCAACTTTCACACCAATATTAGAGCGATCTAATCGAGGTTGAAGAGGAAGAGGTATACCTAATGGTCGTCGCGAGGTATTTACGAACCAGAGACTTAACCACCGCCGTAATTCGTCACCGGGAAAGAAAACAAAACTAAACTAAATTTTCTCAGAACCTCTGTAGATCTTTCGAGTAAACAGAGATTTTTAGGTAACAATAGTTGGATCTAACCTTTTTCGATCTAGATTTTTCCGAGCCTTCTCGAGCCGCCGTCCACTCCGTCGAATCTCCTTTCCGATGAGAGAGAAGAAGAATTTGTCGAGATCGAAGAAAGAAAAGATAAATTTTAGTTTTTGGAAATAGTAAGGATATAATTGTCCTTTCAGTGTCATTCTTTTAATGAAAGTGATGATGTGCAGTGTAAAAGTGAAAATCGTTTCATCAGAAGTGCAACAATGGAAAAAGTATCCAACAAAGTGTATTATTGAAATTTCCCCTAAAAAAATCTGGTTTTGCAGAACTTACGGAGTGTTATTCGATTATGTATTTTGACTGATTTAGAAATGTGTATAAGAATTACAAATATAAACAAAATATACTGATTTCCAAATCTAATATGTGAATTTTAATAAGTATTTACAAATCTGAGGGTTTTCCTTCGGATTTTGGTCTTTGTATTTTTAACAAAGAAATCCACCCAGATCCACTCAAATTCAGTTTAAAATCAATCCATTAATGAATCGTATGATTGAATAAACACCTGATTTGAATTAAAATTTATAAATCATAGAACAATAACACTGAATTTAACATGCATTTTGGAATCATAGAACCAATAACACTGAATTTAACATGAATTTTAGAATCATAGAACCAATAACACTGGATTTTGTTCGGATTATGAATCATTAAAATACTAAAACCAATAACCTTCACCTAATTAAATATTATGTAGTAAGAAAATTTTAGTGGGTCTCTCCTATTATTTCTAAGAACATTTCCATCGGTTTCTAGGGAAAGTATTAAGAAAAAATAATAAAACAAAAAAAAAAGTATGAGAGAGAGTGAGAGACCAGTTCTCATATCCTCATCTCTTTAGTAATCATTGTAAACATATTTCAGATCTCATCTCTTTAGATACTCATTGTAAACATGCATGTTTTTTTATTGGTTTGGTTAAAAACAAAGCAAAATTTAAAATTTTAATTTAAATCAAATAAAAATATTAATTCTTTTTATTCTTTCAGATACCCAAATAAAACTAAAAAGGTTAAAAAAGTGGGTGTCTGACGCTAGATATGCTCTTAGGATGAGGTTCTTACAGAAAAAGGTTAAAACATAATTCAAAAACAATGAAACCTTTAGAACAACTTCGTAGAATTAATTAATATCTTGAACAGAGTATTTTTAACCATTTCGAATTAATTACATATAAATATATTACGTATGAAATCTCCGTCTAATCTTATCTCTAACGCTGTTTCAATCTCCATCTCTGTTCTCTCCTCAGAAACACTGCATGCCATGTCTCAGATCGTCGAAGCACATCGTGCTTTTCAAGGTCAAGGACGGCGCGACTCCAGCAAAGTCGACACCATGGTCAAGGACCTCAGCAACCTAGCCACCGTCGACGGAGTGCTTTACCTCTCCGCCGGTCCTATCCACCGTCTCAGATCCGCCTCCGCCTTTACTCACTTCCTTCACAGCCGCTACAGAACCAAAGAAGATCTCCTCGCGTACATGGCACATCCCGCACACCTTCGCGTCGTCGAGGAAACGATGCCGATCTGGGATGACGTCATGGCCGTTGATTGGATAGCCGATCATGTCCCCGGAGTCCTAACACCGCCTCCAGGTTCGGCCGCGAAAACCACGCTGCTCAAGGTGAAAGAGAACGTCACCGAGGAGGCGAAAACTAAGGTTCTTGAAGCGGTTAAGGATAAATGAGAAAATTCTGAAAGGCTTCGTTTATTGAGAAGTCAAGATGGCTATAAATACAAAACAAGTGATTAGGTTTAGGTGGAGATGTCAAATTACATGAAGGACATCTCAAATTAACTAATATTACGAAACTACTATCATCTAACAAAACTTAGCTAACTTTACAAGTATCCATCTAACATTACGAGTATCCTCCAACACTCCCCCTCAAGTTGGAGCGTGAATGTTTCGAATGCCCAACTTGCGAAGAAGATGCTCATACTGACGTCGACCCAGAGCTTTAGTAAGGAGATCCGCAGGCTGATCATGGGTCGAAATGTAGAGTGGCGTGATCAGACCATCACGGATAGCGTCACGAACAAAATGACAATCAATCTCGATATGTTTTGTACGTTGATGGAGCACTGGATTAGACGCTAAATGGAGAGCAGATTTGCTATCAGAGTAAAGCGGAAGAGAAGACTTAGCCACACCAAAGAAATGCACTAGCTCAGACAACCACTTCGCTTCACTAGTCGCATCGGCTAGAGCTCGATACTCTGCTTCTGTAGATGAACGAGAGACAGTTGGTTGCTTGCGGGTCTTCCACGAAACAACCGAACCACCCAGAAGGAATGTATAACCGGTAAGACTACGACGAGTTATATTGCAACCAGCCCAGTCCGAGTCGCTATAACCTTTCAAAGAAAGATCAGGCTCGGAAGAGAGAAAAATTCCTTGACCGGGCGTGCCTTTCAAATAACGAACAACACGCAAAGCTGCTTCCCAATGAGATTTGCGTGGACACTGCATGAACTGTGCTAAAACGTGAACGGCATATGATAGCTCAGGTCGTGTAATAGTGAGGTAGATGAATCGACCAACAAGACGACGATATTTCTCTGGTTTCTCATAATAAGGATCTTTGGCGCGATCAAGATGATGATTTTGCTCAAGAGGAATTGTCGCCGGGCGAGCACCAAGCAAACCACACTCCTTAATAATGTCTAGAGAATACTTCCGTTGACAAAGAAAAATACCATCATCTTGACGAGCAACTTCAATGCCTAAGAAATATCGTAGCTTTCCCAAATCCTTCATATGAAAGCATTTGCTAAGATATTCCTTAAACTCAGAGATAACAATATTATCATTACCACCAATTACGAGATCATCAACATATACCAGGACGTATAACTCGATGTTTGCTCGCTTAAGAGAAAACAAGGAATAGTCAGAAACAGACTGATGAAAACCGTAATCAACGAGTGCAGTCTGCAGAGTAGAGAACCAACATCGTGGAGCCTGACGAAGACCATAAAGAGATTTCTTTAGACGACAAACCTTCCCCGGTGCAGAGTTAGAGAAACCAGGAGGCAGTTTCATATAAACCTCTTCTTCGAGAGTTCCATGGAGAAATGCATTGTGAACATCCATCTGGTGAAGATCCCACCCTCTGGCAGCAGCAACTTTAAAAAAACAACGCACCGTTGTCATCTTCGAAACAGGAGCAAATGTCTCAGTAAAGTCAGAACCTTCAACCTGAAGATTTCCGAGACAGACCAAACGAGCTTTATGACGTGCGAGAGTACCATCTTGATTAAACTTTAGACGGAACACCCATTTACTACCAATAGCCTTCTTACCAGGTGGTAAATCAGTAAGTTCCCATGTCTGATTATCCTCTAACGCCTGAATCTCAACAGACATTGCCTCTCTCCACTCCTTATAAGTCATAGCATCATGAAAGTTACGAGGTTCATATCCTTCCGTTAACCTTGTGAGAAAAATACGAAAGGGCTGGGAAAGCCTATCACATGAAAGATATTGATGCAAAGGATAACGAGTACATGAGGAACCGGAATGAGAAGCTGATTGAAGCGTAGACGAGGGTATTGACAGTAACGAAGAATCCAAGACTGTTGCACAATTCAAGACATACGGTTTGAGCAACACTGACTTCTGCTTAGCGCGGTGACCGCGACCCAGCTCAGGTGATGGATAAGGATCAGATTCAGGAGCCGTCGGAACAGCCATGGAGATTTCGGGTGGTGGAGCACAAACCGTCTCGCTCGACACAGATACAGTATCAACCGACTCCATGCTGTGAACAGGTGAGGTGCTCCCCCTATCCTCCTGAGAACATGGAGATGGTGCAGGTGATATAGAAGAGATATCACCGAAGGGTTCAAATCGCAAAGGCATAGAGGAAGACGCAGGTACAGGTTGATATAACAATGATGTGGCAAAAGGAAACACATTCTCGTTAAACACAACATCGCGTGACACAAAGAATTCTTTGCGGTCAAGATCATATACACGCCACCCCTTTTGATTATAAGGGTATCCCATGAAAACGCATCGGGAAGCTCTTTCATCAAATTTGGTTCGCGACTGGGTTCCTTTGTGGGCATAGCATAAACATCCGAATATTCGAACAGCGTCATAAGACGGAGCATGACCAAACAATGCTTCATAAGGAGTTTTACCACCAAGCAATGGAGTAGGGGTACGATTAATAAGATAGCTCGCAGTCAAGACGCACTCGCCCCAGAAATCAAGTGGAAGCGAAGCTTGAAAACGTATGGCACGAGCAACATCTAAAATGTGTCGATGTTTCCGTTCAACGCGACCATTTTGTTGTGGTGTTCCCACACACGAGGTTTGATGTATGATCCCTTGAGAAGAGAAGAAAGAACGCAAACACATAAATTCAGTTCCATTGTCGCTTCTGACTGTTCGAACATCACGAGCGAATTGACGCTCAACAAGAGCACAAAATTGTTGAATAAGATCTGACACCTGACTTTTCTTGTTCATGAGAAAAACCCATACAGCACGTGAGCAATCATCGACAACAGTGAGAAAATAAACAGATCCACAAGTTGCAGGAGTGTTGTATGGTCCCCAAACATCGCAATGAATAAGCTCAAAAATATCACTAGCTTTATTATCACTTGCAGAAAAAGACAAACGTGGATGTTTTGCCCTGACACACACATCACAAGGCTCATTTTCACTGGTACTGACACCAGATATATCAACAACTTTAGATAGAGTAGAAAGTACGTTCTTAGAAGGGTGTCCTAATCGCTGATGCCATAGATCCCGACCATTCAGACTACCCACAGAATGTGCCCTCGAACTGAAAACTTCACGGAAGAGATAGAGACCATCACACTCAATACCCGCTCCAATCAGGATCCTCGTAGACCGGTCCTGTAAGTAACAAAATTTATCAGTGAACATCGCAAGACAAGACCTTTCTTTGAGCACCCTTGAAACAGAAAGCAGGGTATTGGTCAACTGCGGAACATAGAAAACCGTAGACAGAGTCACACTTCCACCAAGACATAAACAACCCCTTTTTGTAGCTAAGGTGATGTTACCATTAGGCAATTCAATAGGACACGAGACTATATCTTTCACATCAGTCAATAGAGTTATATCACCAGTAAGATGATGTGAGGCACCAGTATCAATGATAATACCAGAAAGGCGTGCATTGTTCGCGGTAGGTGGCGTCTTCAAAAGCTGAACCAGTGTTGATACAAACTTGCCCACGATTTTAGCACTTGAATGAATGGTATTGACGATTTGGATATGGACCGGGATAAGCTACTAGCGAATCCGGAACTGGTGGATCGATGGGAGCGTTGAAGGATGCGGAAGGCCTTCAGTATACCCAACCCTTAGCCAACCTTGGATGTGACGCACCAAGACGCTGGACTCAGGGGCGTTGAATGGATGTGACGCACCAAACAACAAGTTGCTCACGAAGAACAAAAGAGAGAACAAGTTCTCAAGTAGAAATTTCTATTACAAAATGATCAAAAGGTGTTTACAAATTGTGGAGAGGAAGAATATAAAGGAAATCAAGTCAAAGAGACTTGATTGTGGCACAGAAAACAAGTGCATAAATTTAGAAAAGTTTAAGACATAAATGTGGTCAAAGTGACCCTTCAAGTCCACGCAACCCTTTGGCTACTCGGTCCGGCCATGCGCGGTTCGGTCGCCTGGACGATGGTCACAAGGTCGGGCTCGTCCGGAAGTATCAGCACACGGGCATGGTCGAGGAGAAATTGGCCTAAGTCCGTTTGGAACTGATGGGCAAGTGCCCGGCTGAACGGCCCGTCCGGAAAAGTCACCATCCGGTCGAGAAATGGAACCTCACGTTCGTTTTCTGAATCCGCACGAAGTAAGCCCAATGTGTCCCCTCAAATGCTCAGAATGGGATCTTGGTCGAAGTCCTTCACGGCCCGTTCGAGAAATTGTCACCGGAAGTTGAGATTCAGGCCTTAGGTCGTTCTCGGGTGCACGCGGGTCGATACGGTAGACGGTACGTTCGTTTGGCCTCGTCCTGCGGTCGTCCGGCTGGTCCTCGCGAGCAACCTCCCTTCGCGGTACGTTTGTCCTCGTCCGGCTGTCGATGCCCGTTCCATCTTCCGGGCTGGCATCGAGGTCCTGATCCATGATCGCATCATCCTCTCCCCGTTGAAAAGGATTTGACCTCAAATCCGTTTCTTCTGCCACAAAAGGAATTAAGTCAGATATATTAAAACTGGAACTGACATTATACTTACCTTGAAGATCAATTTGATACGCATTGTCATTGATCTTTTTGGTCACGGCAAAGGGTCCATCAACCCGAGGCATGAGCTTGGATTTCCTTTCTGCTGGAAACCGGTCTTTCCTCAAATAGATCCACACAAGGTCACCTTCCTCAAAGGTCTGCTCACGCCGGTGCTTATTAGCCTTGTCCGCGTACTGCTTGGTCCGTTTTTCAATGTTCTCCTTGGCCCTTTCATGGATTTTCTTAACCTGTTCAGCTTTCTTTTTCCCATCCAAACTGGCCCTTTCACTCAAAGGTAAAGAAATCAAATCCATGGGAGACAAAGGATTAAATCCATACACGATTTCAAAGGGGGAGAACTTAGTGGCCGAATGCATAACACTATTGTAAGCAAATTCAACATGAGGCAAACAATCTTCCCAAGTTCTCAGGTTCTTTTTCACAACAGCCCTAAGCAAAGTAGACAAAGTTCTATTCACTACTTCAGTCTGTCCATCAGTTTGCGGATGACAAGTAGTAGAAAACAAAAGCTTGGTTCCTAGCTTAGCCCAAAGTGTTTTCCAAAAATGACTCAAGAACTTAGTGTCCCTATCTGAAACAATGGACTTAGGCATTCCATGCAAACGAACTATTTCCCTAAAGAATAACTCAGCAATATGCACGGCATCATCAGTGTGTGACAAGGTATAAAATGCGACATTTTTGAAAACCTATCAACGACCACAAAGATAGAATCCTTGCCGGTCCTAGTCCTAGGCAGTCCTAACACAAAGTCCATCGACACATCAGTCCAAGGCTGGTCAGGAATGGGCAAAGCAAGGTACTTACCTGTCGTTTGAGCTTTGGCCTTGGCACGTTTGCAAGTTTCACAACGAGTGCAAACCTTGATCACGTCCTTCTTCAATCCCGGCCAATAGAAATGATCCTGCAAGGTTTTGAGCGTCTTCTCTATGCCAAAATGACCCATAAGGCCACCACCGTGTGCTTCTCTAACCAACAAGTTTCTCAAAGAACAGTTAGGAATACACAAACGATTGGCAAAGAACAAGAAATCATCATTTCTAAAGTATTTCCCAAAAGCGATCCTAGAGCTAGCTAGATACGGTTCCTTAAAGTCTAGGTCTGCTTCATACAATTCCTTAATCTGCTCAAACCCTAGCACCTTAGCATCCATAACCGTGATCAAAGCATACCTCCTAGACAAAGCATCAGCTACGACATTTTCTTTTCCTTTCTTATACTTAATGACGTAAGGAAAGGTTTCGATAAACTCTACCCATCTGGCATGTCGTTTGTTGAGCTTTTGCTGTCCCTTCAGATGTTTGAGAGTCTCATGGTCTGTGTGCACCACGAACTCCTTTGGCCAAAGATAGTGCTGCCAAGTTTGCAAAGCCCTCACCAATGCGTATAGTTCCTTGTCGTAAGTGGGGTAGTTCAAGGTAGCTCCTCCCAACTTTTCACTAAAGAACGCAATTGGTCTCCCTTCCTGCATCAAAACAGCACCAATGCCAACTCCTGAAGCATCGCATTCGATCTCAAAAGTCTTAGAGAAATTTGGCAAAATAAGTAAAGGAGCGTTGGTTAACTTAGCTTTGAGTTCTTGGAATGAATCTTCTTGAGCTTGTTCCCATTTGAACCCAACGCTTTTCTTGATAATCTCAGTGAGTGGGGCAGCCAATGTGCTGAAGTCTTTTACGAACCTACGGTAGAAACCGGCTAGTCCATGGAAGCTACGAACTTCTCCAACGGTCTTGGGAGTGGGCCACTCACGGATGGCCTTGACCTTTTCCTCATCCACTCGGACGCCTTCAGCTCCTACAACAAACCCAAGAAACACGAGATTATCTGTTGCAAAGGTACATTTCTTGAAATTAGCAAAGAGTTGTTCTGTCCTAAGCACTTCAAGAACCGATTTCAAATGAGAAAGATGTTCCTGAAAACTCTTGCTATAAATCAAGATATCATCGAAATATACCACCACAAAAACGCCTATGAATGGTCTAAGAACATGATTCATCAGCCTCATGAAGGTACTAGGCGCGTTAGTAAGCCCAAATGGCATGACTAACCATTCATACAATCCTAGTTTCGTTTTAAAGGCTGTTTTCCATTCATCACCTTCTTTCATTCGAATCTGATGATATCCACTTTTCAAATCAATTTTAGAAAACACAAGAACCGTGGAGTTCATCAAGCATATCATCAAGGCGAGGATAGGGTGTCGGTACTTAACTGTTATGTGGTTAATTGCTCGGCAATCAACGCACATCCGCCAACTCCCATCTTTCTTTGGAACCAAAAGGACTGGTACAGCACAAGGACTCATGCTTTCGCGGATGTATCCTTTGTCCATGAGCTCCCCAATCTGTTTTTGTAACTCCTTGGTTTCCACGGATTGGTTCGGTAAGCTGGCCGGTTTGGCAAGGACGCTCCCGGCACAAAATCGATTTGGTGTTCAATGCCGCGTATGGGAGGCAGTCCACCCGGGTTCTCTTCGGGAAACACATCCTGAAAATCCTGCAAGAGCTGTTTAAGTTCACTCGGAAGCTCCGGTGTTTGGTCAGATTGAGACATTAGTGATTCTTTAAACAAAAGAAGGATCATGGACTGGTTGGAACAAAGAGTTTTTCGAACTTGACTAGCCTTAACAAGAAAATTGGACTTTTTACCCTTAGAATCGGTTTTGGCTTGGTCTTGTTTGCGGCTCTCTTTGAGTTGGAGTTGATCTTGGTACACTTCATGTGGAGTCAAAGGCGCAAGGACGATCTTTTTCCCTTGATGCTCAAAAGAATGACGGTTAGTGAATCCATCATGCATCACACGCTTGTCATATTGCCACGGCCGTCCAAGGAGTATGTGGCTCGCGTCCATGGGCAGGACATCACACAGAATGTTGTCCTCATATCGTCCAATGGTAAGAGAAACTTCCACTTGGTCCTTGACTTGCATTTCTCCATCGTCGTTCAGCCATTCAAGCTTGTAAGGCCGTGGGTGCTTCTTGGTTTCCAAACCTAATTTCCTGACAAGAGACTCACTAGCCACGTTAGTACAGCTCCCACCATCAATGATTAAACTGCATACCTTGTCTTTGATATGGCAACGGGTGTGGAAGAGATTTTCTCGTTGGACCCGTTCATCAACCTTTGCTTGGACGTTCAAGGCTCGCCTTGTCACAAGGAGTTGTCCTTTGACTGGTAGGTCCAGGTCCTCTTCTGTATCCGGTTCCTCATCAAAGATGGGTCCTGAGTCTTCCCAATCAGATGCGGACTCAATCTCTCCACTTTCTCGCATGATCATCACGCGACTGTTTGGGCACTTGTTGGCATAATGGCCAAGTCCGTGACACTTGAAGCATTTGATCTCCCTAGCTCGGTTAGGAGTCGCTTCCTGCTTTGTTTTGTCCACAGCAACAACCGGATTAGTTTTAACATCTGTATTTGTTCGGAAATGAGACTTACCTTTGTCTTGTGGACTCGGTTTTGAAGAAGACTGGTAAGTAGGCCTTGTGAAGCCTTTCCTCTTGACTTGTTGCTCTACCAGAATGGCTTTGTGCAACATCTCAGCAAGATCATCATAATCTTGAAGCTCCATGCGGTCTTGGATCTCACGGTTGAGTCCAGTAAGGAACCGTGCCATAGTAGCTTCGGGATCCTCGTCAACTTCTCCTCTAAGCATCAGGATTTCCATTTCTTGGTAGTAGTCTTCCACGCTTTTGGTGCCCTGAGTCAGTCTCCTTAGTTTCTGATGAAGATCTCTCAAGTAATGGGCTGGTATAAACCGCTTTCTCATAAGAGTGAGAAGTTCTTCCCAATCCTCCAAGGGTTCTTCTCCTCGTCTCCTCCTGTTTGACACAATTTGATCCCACCAGTTTAGTGCATAACCATTAAACTCAGTGGCAGCAAGCCTTACCTTTTTACGATCTGATAATTGTTGGCAGTCAAAGACAAGCTCAACTTTTCGTTCCCATTCAAGGTAGGCATCCGGATCATTTTTCCCATGGAATGGGGGAATCTTAAGTTTCAAGCCTCCAAGATGGTTTTCTGACCGTCTAGACTCTCCAGCGAAAGGGTTATCTCTGCCCCTGTCCCGGTTTGACTGGCGCCTTTGTGACCTCCTCTGACTTTGATCGGAAGAAGATCCTCCATCATCTCTGGATCGTGTCCGTTGTGGTTTCTCCTTCTGTTTCCGGATGTTTGTTGATCTTCCTGGATCCGGTCAAGTCTCACATGAATGTCCTCTATACCTGCATTCATCATACGCTTAAGTTCACTTGTTAGTGCGTTCATCTGAAAACTAGACATTCCAGTTCCCACGCTTGCCTCTTGTCCTTCCATGTTTTTCCTGAAATGCACTTAACAAACAATCAAATAACCAACTCTCTTCCTCACAGTTTTGGTGTCTCTCAAGTGTTTCACTCAATGGTTCTAAGCAAGCAATCCGATCAAATTTAGTGCTCCACAAAACCCAACACCCCAAGAAGAAGATAGAGAGATTTAAGATTTCTTTTCTTTTATTAGAAATCCGCCTTAACCACTTCCAGGCCGGCTTTCTCTTCAGCCAACTGGATTTCTCCTCAGTCACCCCCAACTGGTTTTCTCCTCAGTTGTAAACGATTTAAACTTTTTTTTTTTTTTTTTTTTTTTTTTTTTTTTTTAAATCGTTTTCAAACAAAGGTAAGAAGTGGCCCGGATGGAGATAAGAGAAGTGTTTCAGAATTTTAGAAGATGAAAAGATGAGAAGATGAAATACCCCTTCAAGTGTGCTCTGATACCACCTGATACAAACTTGCCCACGATTTTAGCACTTGAATGAATGGTATTGACGATTTGGATATGGACCGGGATAAGCTACTAGCGAATCCGGAACTGGTGGATCGATGGGAGCGTTGAAGGATGCGGAAGGCCTTCAGTATACCCAACCCTTAGCCAACCTTGGATGTGACGCACCAAGACGCTGGACTCAGGGGCGTTGAATGGATGTGACGCACCAAACAACAAGTTTGCTCACGAAGAACAAAAGAGAGAACAAGTTCTCAAGTAGAAATTTCTATTACAAAATGATCAAAAAGGTGTTTACAAATTGTGGAGAAGGAAGAATATAAAGGAAATCAAGTCAAAGAGACTTGATTGTGGCACAGAAAACAAGTGCATAAATTTTAGAAAAGTTTAAGACATAAATGTGGTCAAAGTGACCCTTCAAGTCCACGCAACCCTTTGGCTACTCGGTCCGGCCATGCGCGGGTTCGGTCGCCTGGACGATGGTCACAAGGTCGGGCTCGTCCGGAAGTATCAGCACACGGGCATGGTCGAGGAGAAATTGGCCTAAGTCCGTTTGGAACTGATGGGCAAGTGCCCGGCTGAACGGCCCGTCCGGAAAAGTCACCATCCGGTCGAGAAATGGAACCTCACGTTCGTTTTCTGAATCCGCACGAAGTAAGCCCAATGTGTCCCGACTCAAATGCTCAGAATGGGATCTTGGTCGAAGTCCTTCACGGCCCGTTCGAGAAATTGTCACCGGAAGTTGAGATTCAGGCCTTAGGTCGTTCTCGGGTGCACGCGGGTCGATACGGTAGACGGTACGTTCGTTTGGCCTCGTCCTGCGGTCGTCCGGCTGGTCCTCGCGAGCAACCTCCCTTCGCGGTACGTTTGTCCTCGTCCGGCTGTCGATGCCCGTTCCATCTTCCGGGCTGGCATCGAGGTCCTGATCCATGATCGCATCAAGTGTATTCCACTGTTCTTTATTCAGTGTAAGACCTTCACCATCTTGAGACGTGATTGTATGACTCACAGATGCATCATGTTCGGAGAGTTGTGCATTGTTAGCGGCAACATGTGCTTGATGCAGATAGTAATCTGAGAGAATATCATGTTTGGTTGATGTCTCACCAGCCCCAGAGACAAGCTGTCTTTCGTTCCCACTCATGATTAATCAAACGGAGAGAAACAGAACTAGGTGCCGAGCTAAATAACGGCGCAAAGAAAGAAATTTGATTGGATCGATTTAGAGTTGAGACTTTTATCAAGCTCACGTCTCTGATACCATGAGAAAATTCTGAAAGGCTTCGTTTATTGAGAAGTCAAGATGGCTATAAATACAAAACAAGTGATTAGGTTTAGGTGGAGATGTCAAATTACATGAAGGACATCTCAAATTAACTAATATTACGAAACTACTATCATCTAACAAAACTTAGCTAACTTTACAAGTATCCATCTAACATTACGAGTATCCTCCAACAATAAATCTCCAGGGATTGATCAGATCACCGTGGGAGAAAACTTCTCTCCGGTTAGAGCGTATGGTTTCTCGATTGCATCGGTTGCGTATTTCAAGGATCTGGGAGAAGTCGAGGCTCACAAGGAGTCGGTGAAGGAGAAAGTTGGTGATTATCTCGATGACACCATCGTTTTTGAGTTCGTGGTTCCTTCTTAAGTTTTCTTCGTAAGCCTCTGTTTAAAAATAAAGATCAACTTTTTTTTCAGAAATAATAATATTTGCAATATTCAGAAATTTACAAATTAACTTCAATAGCCAACCAAAATTTATAAAGTCTAGATCTTCTAGAATGTTTGTTTAAGCAAGAAGCAGGAACAGAGCTTTCGGTTCTGTACGGGATACATATCTACTACATGTCTTGTCTCTTGTCTGGATGGATACAAGATGTCCGACAATGATCAAAAGACTTGCTCACAATGGAAGCAGCAAGCACGAGTACGACCTATACACCCAACAGGTTACAACTTTAGCAAGGCGCCAATAATCAAACCACCAAAGTCATCATCATACACCAAACTTAAACCATCAATTTCTAAAGCTGCACATAAAAAAGCTTGTGCGTGGGGAATGTGATGCTCTTCCAACTCTCAACTAACTTTTAATAATAATCCCACGTTTAAGTATTTAACCATAAGTGAAATGACGAACTCCCATTCAAGTTTATGTAACACTGGATCTGTTATTGAACTATCAATTCCATTGCACAACCCAGTCTCTTCCAAATACAATCAACTTATGATAATTACCCGACAAGATTTATATATTGGCATATTAGAGTGTGAGAGAGAGGGTAAAAAGATTTCAAAACTTGTGCACCAGTTAATAAAATCTAGAACAAAAAAAAGAACAATGGATAAGCTTGACACCAGGTGGATTTGGTCCATTCAGCAAAAGCTTCAAAAGAGAAGAAAGTGGAGAGCTCTATTCCTCCTCAACGATCTTGCTTTTCTCGCTAACATAGATACCGTCAAAGAACTTCCTGAGGTCCTTGTTCTTCACGTGACATTTCTGCAAAAATACACAAAACCCATAGCGACTACAAAAACCCCTGACACAGATTGTGCAAATTAATCACACCCTTTTCACTATGAAATATGGTAATAAGAGAGTAATACCTGGTTGATAAGATAGGAGCGCATGATCTTGAGACAAGCTCGATGTCGTTACCATCAAGGACAATTTAATCAATCTTACCAAAAACACAAAAGATAAAAGTAGCTGAAATTAGCTCAAGTCCTCTATCAGCAAACCACCTAATCAAAACACCTCGAAGCTATGAGTAGGAGAAAAAAAAAGGTAATTACAATCTTCAAGTCTCTCAAACAGAAAATGATATCATTCGGTTTCATGGAAACACAATTGCAAAATGGTACTACGCTTACGAGAGGTGATACGTACAATGCCGAGTTTTTTCAGAGATTCCCAAAATAGCTATCAACAACGTTTTGCAAACATTGCGTCCCCATACTTGAAAGAACAGCCACCTGTGTTAAATAAGTGGCAAAATTTACAAATTCGGGGGTGTATTAGTAAATAGGGTACCTTTTTAAGTTAACTTTGCTAAATGGCTAGTTTTACTTAGACTCGAATGGTAACACCTGCAACCGCAGTTAACAGTAACAAATTTTTTTATATATACCATATATCTATATATTTTTATTAGTTTTAAAACCGCACAACAGTTATACCGTTTGTCCCGCACCATTTAATAAGCTCTTACCATTTAGAGCTTTAGAATTTTTGCAAAAATGTAGTTTTTTTTAATTTTTTGGTAGTTAGTTTAGGTGAGAGAAATAAATTATGACAATTTAGCCCTCATTAGAATAAATATAGATAAAAATCATTAAAGAACGTAGAAGATAGGAGGAAAGAATAATGTTAATGAGGGAAATGCGTAATGTTAGATTTTGTTGTCAACGGCTATTTCACGTTCTCCCTGAAGAACTATGATTCCGACTTGCATTTGGTTGTCTGCAGTCTCGTAATGTTAGATTTTGTTGTCATCAGCTATTTCACGCTCTCCCTGAAGAACTATGATTCCGACTTGCATTTGGTTGTCTGCAGTCGTGGAGATAACCTAAGAAGCAAACCACAATTAGCAATCAATAGTAATGTTAATGATGACACAAATTGGTAAGACTTGAGCTATTTAAACATGAACGAACATGAACCGGGTCTTGTTTAAGAGCCGGTTCTTCCGTTATTATTTGATTTTCATTTAATTAAATTTTTCAATAGGCTCTTAGAAAGTGTAAGAAACCCATAGGTGTCTCTTTTCTATTGGTTAAATTTTTTAAAGAAAAGGGGAAAAATTATCTCCTATGGCCGACGCAAACCTACAACTAGGGTTACAACTGTTTCTTCTCCTTCTCCTCCTCCTCACTGAGTTCGCCTCGGAATTTCACCCTCTCGTGTCTCCAAACGAATTCCGCCGCCACTCCAACCCCGCGAACCACTCGCCGTTCCAGTTCTGTTGCTGCGTCGTCTTTAACCTCGAAGTCAAGGATTTGAGAGCGGTGATTGTTGAATTGAAGCAGGAGATACTAATAGGCGGCAACTTGGTTGTATACGAAGGAGAGGTACGCGTCAACGAGTGAACTTTAGTATTTGAAATTGAATCACAAAAAAGAGTTCAAATCGGAATCGTCTCATCATCTGAGAAAGTTCTGAGTTTGAAATCTGATCAGGACTCATGACTTAACAAGACATTGACCTTTTGAATTTCGATGAGTTTGGTTTGGTTCAGTTTAAGAAAAACGAGCTTGAACAATTCTACTTGTGGATCATTTGCAACTCTACAAGTCAGGCAATTGAAAAAAAAAACGCAAGACAACCCTCAAAATCACATTCTTTCTCTGTCTATGTTGCCAGTTCCAAATGAATTCGTATGAAGGATTATGGGTCTCTTTGAACAATAAGTTGATTATATAGATTGCGAAAGCTGTCATCTTCTTTTTTATCCCCCTCTTATTGTTGTGGCTAGTTCGTGAGGGACGTTGTGAAGGTGTGTTTCTAGTAGTTGCAGAGCACTCTTTGTCTTTGTTTCGGCTTTGAAATCTAAGGACTAGGTAATTAGTTGTATAGGTGTATTTGTTTGCTCATCAGTGGAGAAAACCGACAACTGACTTGTCTTGATTCTGACAGAGTCAATAGAAATTCAGATTTAGAGAATCATGGCGACAGCGAAAGGAGGCGACCGGAAAAGCGTAGGAGGTCTGGACGAGGAGAACCTGGTCTTCGAAACGACCAAAGGGATCAAACCCATCTCGAGTTTCGATGACATGGGAATGAATGATAAAGTTCTTCGCGGCGTCTACGACTACGGTTTCAAGAAACCATCTGAGATTCAGAAGAGAGCTTTCATGCCGATTCTCAAAGGACGAGACGTTATTGCTCAGGCTCAGTCCGGTACGGGTAAAACCTCCATGATTGCAATCTCTGTCTGCCAAATCGTCAACACTTCCTCCAGAAAGTACGTTTCTTTTTCCCTTGTGACTGAAAAAATTAAAAGGTTTTCAACTTAGGGACTCATTACAATTGGGAATTTTCTCTTTGTCTTTAGAAAGGTTCAAATTATTGGAAGTAGTGATCTTCTTTCGTAATTCAGTTGATGAATTTATTAAGGCTGCAATATCTGTATTTTCCACTTTGCTACATGGTCAATGATCTTGCTTTGTAAATTAAGACAGGGAACACTTACTTAAGGTTGCAATATCTGTTTCTCCAATTTACTAATTCACTTGGTTTTGCGTGGTTAATGACTTTGCTTTGTAGTTATGTTGAGGAACACTTAGGCTAATCCACTTGGCATGACATGTTGTATCTGTTTCTTTTTTAATCCACTTTGTATTACATGGTTAGTGTCTTGCTTTTGTAGTTAGGCTGAGGAAGCCTTACTTAAGGTTGGGTGATATTTTTTTTTTCTGGTTCACTTTATCAACTTGGTATTTTTCTTTTGTTGGTCTCTAGGATTCAGGTCTTGGTCTTGTCTCCATCAAGGGAATTGGCTTCACAAACAGAGAAGACGATACAGGCTATTGGAGTACATACCAATATCCAGGCACATGCCTGCATCGGTGGTAAGAGCATTGGAGAAGACATTAAGAAGCTGGAGCGTGGTGTACATGCTGTCTCAGGGACACCTGGTCGAGTCTACGATATGATAAAGAGAGGAAGCTTGCAAACCAAATCGGTTAAACTTTTGATTCTTGATGAATCTGATGAAATGCTGAGCAAAGGTTTGAAAGACCAGATTTACGACGTTTACAGATCTCTTCCACACGATATTCAGGTTCGGTTGTCTCGAATAGTAGTGATTGGTTAATCGTAGTTTTTTTTCTCTTTCTAGGATCTAATACGTTTTCGTTATATAGGTTTGCTTGATTTCTGCTACTCTTCCTCAAGAGATTTTGGAGATGACAAACAAGTTTATGACGGACCCTGTGAGAATACTTGTGAAGCGTGACGAGTTGACTCTTGAAGCAAGTCTTTCTACTCCCCCATTTTTCTGCTCAAGTCTTGATTTAACCATGAAACGCATAAAGTACTAACAACATTTAGTTTCGACTTTGCAGGGAATCAAACAATATTATGTTGATGTTGGGGAAGAAGAGTGGAAATTCGATACACTTTGCGATCTTTATGGGAGGCTTGTTATTAATCAAGCTATTATCTTCTGCAACACAAGACAAAAGGTAAAAGAATACAGTTAAACTGTGTTCTTAAGCTTTGGTCCCTGTATCTTATATCAGATAGTGTTTAAAGCTTTGATCTGCATTTTTAAGGTGGATTGGCTTACTGAGAAGATGAGGAGTAGTAATTTTATAGTCTCATCAATGCATGGAGACAAACGTCAAAAAGAGAGAGACGAGATCATGAACCAGTTCCGGTCTTTCAAAAGCCGTGTTTTAATCGCCTCCGATGTATGGGCACGAGGGATCGATGTTCAAACAGTATGATACTCTCTCTCTATCTCTGTATTTTTTTTAACTATCAATGTCTCAAAGAAACAAACTTTATGTTTCTTTTGATGTAATGATTAGGTCTCTCATGTCATCAATTATGATGTACCTAATAACCCGGAGCTTTACATCCATCGCATTGGACGAGCTGGTCGTTTTGGCCGTGAAGGTGTTGCGATTAACTTTGTGAAAAGTTCTGACATGAAGACGCTTCGTGACATCGAGCGGTACTACGCTACAAGAATCCGCGAGATGCCTGCTGATCTTGCCTAGACATTTCGTTTCCTTGAAGCCCCTGAGGTTGAAGAATCACTTTTTAAGGGCCAGTTTTGATCTTTAACTTCCTCTTTTTTTTTTCTGAACTCCATTGGTTCTAGATTTAGGCATAGCTTTCTCTATATATAGGCAATGTGAATTTTAAAAATTTGTACTTTCACTTCATTATTCTTGTAGCAAACCGAAAAACATTATTGTAGTATCTTTTTTTTTTTTGGTCAAACACATTATTGTAGACTAATGTTCCCAGGGACAATTTGTAGTATCTATTTATACTTTTTAACTCCATAAATCGTATTTCACTATATATGACTCTCCTTTTAAAAATAACAAAAATGAAGAATTTATATTCTTGTAGCAAACCGAAAAACATTATTGTAGTATCTATTTATACTTTTTAACTCCATAAATCGTATTTCACTATATATGACTCTCCTTTTAAAAATAACAAAAATGAAGAATTTTTGCCGTGTGTTATACTCTTTTAGTCTACAAAAGATGCTTATTTTCAGCATTTTACAAATTTATGAAGCTAAAGCTCGGTTTGATTCGGTAGAGCTATGAAATTCAAGAAATGTTGGTCCGGAAATAATCCGGTTCAACTAGTTCACAGTAACGGTAACGGTAACGGCAATTAATAGCATCGTAGTCGATGATATACGGCCACGCCGTAACACAGGTTTCTTCTCCGATCCATCCGATTTACAAAGTTTCCGACGAAAGCTTAAATCTTGATATTTTCTTAAACGTAAGGCAACGATGAAAGGGATAACGAGGTTTCTAAATTCTCTTTCTCGACGTAGAGCTTGCGAGATCTTTTCTACAATTTCTTCGCCTTCTTCACTTCTGATATCACGTCGCCCTTTGTTTATCTCGGCGACAACCCATTCCTCGACGAATCACCAGACGACGTATGCTTCTCGTAACTCTCAGAAATCTTCTTCCTTTCCCCTGAAATCGATCTCACTGGGAGGTATGTGTGTGTTTTAGGTTGTGAATCTTCGCAATTGCCTTTGAATGAGAAATTGAGTTTGGGCATTAGAGAAAAATCTTATCTTTTTGACTTGAGAGATGAATGAAATTCTGAAAAGTTTATGGCTTGAAGCTCTCTAATGAACTAAACTTTGTGGGTCAGTGCAAAGGAGGACAATGTTTATCCAAACACAATCGACACCAAACCCTTCTTCTCTGATGTTTAGTCCTGGTAAACCTGTGATGGAAGTTGGAAGCGCAGATTTCCCTAATTCTCGTTCAGCTATGGGCTCACCTTTGGCCAAAGCCATTTTCTCCATTGATGGTATCTCTTGGCCTTTCTGCTACATATGATCTTTGCTTTTTTTTTTTTTGTTCTTTTGTTGTTACCAAGAAGACTCCGTGTTACTCTCTCTTGGATGCAGGTGTCGTTCGAGTTTTCTTTGGGTCGGATTTTGTCACTGTAACAAAGGCAGACGATGTGACATGGGATTTCCTCAAGCCTGAAGTGTTTGCAGTGGTCATGGACTTCTACTCTACTGGACAGCCTTTGTTTCTGGACTCACAAGCTGCTGCTGCCAAGGATACTGCCGTTAACGACGTACGTACGCTTCTTCCAATGTTCTCCAAGATTTTTTTGTAGATGAGACTTTGAAGTTTAAAGCAAATGGTAACAAGTGTTCAAATCTGCTATTCAGGATGACTCTGAAACTGTGGCAATGATCAAGGAACTTTTGGAGACTCGTATCCGACCATCAGTCCAAGATGATGGAGGGGACATCGAGTATTGTGGATTTGATACGTAAGTTTTTCTATGAGTTTTAGCAAATGGTCTAGAAGATCTACTTCCCTCTTGTTGACAAAAAAAAAAAAAAAGATCTACTTCCCTCTTTATATGTATGTCCTTATCAAAGCTGTATGTTTTGATCAGGGAAACTGGCATAGTTAAGCTTCGAATGCAAGGAGCTTGTAGCGGTTGTCCAAGTTCATCTGTTACTTTGAAATCAGGGATTGAGAATATGCTGATGCATTATATATCCGAGGTAAGCTGATAACGAGAGGTCATGATAGTTATCATCTTAGTTATGTCTTCAGCTGTTGACCAGGGATTCGTGATCTTGTTATAGTCTCTTGACCTGTTTTCAAGATTACTCACCAAAGTGTTTCTGTGCAAAGCACAGGTTAAAGGCGTTGAGCAAGAATTTGATGGTGAAGAGGAGGGAACGTCGTCTGGCCCTATGGAATAGAGTAACAGAAGCACATTAGTAAAAGAACTCGAGACTTTTTTTGCTACTCCTCAATATACAGATGAAGAATAAAACCAGAGATACATTACGGTTGGCTTCTCCTGAACTTTTGTCAGCCTTCTTGTAGCTGTTTATTTTTACCAAACCTCAGAAACTACTGAGAAATCATGGGATAGGTTGTCTGATTTAATCGATTTCTTATGGATTATATGGCTCTAATTGCACGTTCAACTGTAGTTGAAGGGTTAAAGATTTGTAGCCAAAGTTGAGTAGAAGTAGAAGTATATGCTGATTTTAGTTATTTCGAGTTTTACTCTTTGTAAACGCATCAGTGGACGATTGAACGACATAAACAAAGGGTTTTTGTAGATTTGATCAAATATGATCATTACATACCAACTGAGAAAAATTTACAGACACATAACAGAGACACATGGAATGGATATATAGTTTTGTTGGTAAAATAGTGAACTCAGTTACGGCATATCTTGGCCGTAGGCATTGTGACACAGACAGGAGCATACTTCTTCTTGGCTGCTTCTGTCCCTCTCTTGGGTTCTTCATCCGCCATGGCCACCTTGGCTAAGGAGCACACAGCCGCAGCTGCAGCCGTGAACACAAGATCCCTCCTCATGTTCATGCTCTGTTCTTGCTTCTTGTTCTCCAAGCTGGTTGTGTTCTCGCTCGTGGAGGCTTTCACCACCGTGAGGCTTCGTCTGTTGCTGCAGGAGATGGTTCCCGGAAGCTTTGAGACGGCAGGGAGAAATGAAGATGTCATGGTCATCGACGCCATAGCAACTGGTGATGTTGATTCGCACGTGTGATCTCTTAACCTCTCTCTGTTCTCTGATTATCTGGTGAGTGGGTGATGATTGTGTTTTAAAAAGTTGTGGGCAAAAAGAAAAAAAGAAAGAGTTGATTTTGAGGGATTATGATCCACTTCCTTATCCAAAATATGAATTTAGAGCAAATGGGTTGTTGCCACGTGTGATTGTGCTATCTTTGAATCGAATACTCTTTGGAGAATACTAGTAGCTTCTGTACTTGAGCAGAACTCGGTCCATTTAGTTTTGGTTTGTGAAAAAAAAACTTGGTTTTCTTCAAAAAGAACACAATTTTCAGGAAAAAAGTTTAAACGTAAAACGTCAAGAGCCCAGTTACTTGAACACCAGACCGGACGACTAGTCACAAACTTCTGGGCCACTATTCCATTGCTCAAAGCCTCAAAAGTAATATAACAAAAGGATAGTTCCTTTGATTTTTAATGTAGTTTGAATTTATCATATGGTGGTGGTATACATTTCATTACAAGGATTTGCACATACCATAAAAGGAGCTTTCAGGATGAATGATCAGCATAAGCTTACCGATGATTCGGTGATTATTTAGAGTTTTTATGTGGACGTAAAAAGACTTTCTGGTGGGTTGCTTACTTTACCGGTTTTAAAATGGTAGCAGTAAAATTGTTTGAAGGGGTTCATAATCCTTCTAAAAAGTAACCAAAACAAACAAAATTACAGTTAAAAACTAGAGTAATTGAAGTAAAATAATGTAAGTCTCTCTGTTTAAGAATATGACAAGCCATAATTTTGTTTACTCGTATTTTTATAAATGTTGAAAACTGCATGTTTTCGTATTTTATCCATAAATATTCAATTTTTACAGTAAATACTAAAATTTTCTTAAATTTCAATGATATTTTATAAATGTTGAAATCCACATATTTTAAGTTTATTTTATGTGTATATCTACTTTATCTGTTGGATATCTATTTTGATTGTATAAATATACTATTTGCTATTTTGAAGTTTTATACTCTTTGCTATTTTTTTTGGTTAGAAGCCAATAGCAAAGAACAATAGAAACTCTTGTCGTCATGTATGTAAATAAATAGTTTCCTCTTACCATTGGACATATTTTCTCTAAAATATAAAAGTAATACACAACATATAAACAAGATATACGAAATTTGAGTTGTTTTGAATCGTTGAACAATTTTGAAAAGACTCTAAAAAACCATGACTCGAGTAAACAATCACTAGTCGTTGACAAAAAGACAAAAAAAGAAACAGCCACTAGTCACTATATACATTAATGGAATCATGGATATCGTAAGAAGTAAAGAAAAGAAAAGAATATAATAAATGAATATCCATCCAATGAGGCTTCTATGTAGTGGCAGAGTTGTAAATAAATCGAAAAGAAGAGGAAGCAGCGGTTTCATCACGAACTTTGACACACAACAACACAGCTTTTATTTGAAAATGGCTCCACTTCACGAGGCTTCATCTCTCTCTCTCTCCCCTTCTTTCTCTCGCCGTAGGCTTTACTCGAGAACCAGACCCAACCAAGATCGTTAATTTCGGACTCATTATATATATAACACATAGACGCACATTGGAGAGAAAACACAATTTTAAATTACGAAAAAAGGAGCGATCTTTGATGTTGCGTTTGAATTCTCCAAGGTTGTCTCTTTCCTTCTCTGCTTTCGAGTGATTCTCTCTCCCTCTCTATTTTGCAACGGTAACAAAGGTTTTTTATTTTTCAAAATCCGACAGAGAAAGAGACAGAGAAAGAAAAGATCAGAGCTTTCATATCTTCTAGTCTAAAAATGATGCCTTTCTTCTTCTGACAATCATTACCCGAACGAGACAAAGACAAAGACAGACACTTTCTCTGCCCTTTTTGAAAGTCGGCGGTGAAACAAATGGAGAGAAGAAACGAAGCGATGATGATGAAGAAATCGAAGTGGCAGTACCCACATGTGGGCCCTCCGGCGCCGAGGATTCTTCAGCTGCCACGTAGACATAGTGTTCGACGGAGTGCCGCAAAGGGGAAGACACCAACACCTTCTTCTTCTTCTTCTTCTTCGTCTCAGAAGGATCAGAGAGTGAAATTGGAGGTTCTGTTTCACCAAGAGAGGTCTTTTGATCGAGGGGGCCCTATTGTGATGGTGAATCACGAGGAGGAGCAGGAGGAGGGAAGGAGAAGAGGTAAAGTTGCAGACGGGAGAGAGATTGGTGGTTCTTTGTCTTCTTCTGCGGTTGGTGAAGTTGAGGAAGCCAAGTGGAGGTTTCAGGCGGAGATGTTGAGATCAGAGTGTAATTTACTAAGGATTGAAAAGGAGATTGCTATGAAGAAGATGGAGAGGAGGAAGAAGCGAATAGAGAGGACGCTTAGATCTGCTGTTCATACTCTTCTCTCTGTAAGTCTAATCTGAATGGTGTATCTGTTGTGTTTGTGAGAGTGAGAGTGTTTGTGAGTTTGAAGCTGTTTGTTCTATATGTTGGTGGTTTTGATTTAGGGGAAACAGAGAATCTCAGAAGGGAAGAAAGAGAGCAAGGCTTTGGAAGATGAGATAAGCTATCTGATTGAGAAACTTAATGAGTTGAAGTCTCCAAAAGTTAAAGACACGGAAGCTAGAAACTGCAGACATAATTTTGACAAGCAAGCTTCTGTTTTAAGAAGAGAGCTGGAGAAGTTCGATGAAGGAGTTTCCGAAGAGGTTTGTGTTAAAGGGATTCAGAAAATGGCAGAAGCTAGCTTCTTGGTCAGTCCTAACACTCTAGTTGATCAAAATGTTCATAGGAACAATAATGGCAATGTGAGTGACATCAACAATTCAACTGTAAAATTGCGTAGTCTCTTCTTGCATGATCTTGAAATTTGATGTTATCTGCTGCAGATAGATACACTGAGTAGTAAAATGGAGGCGTTGTCGAAAGGAGTATTGTTAGAAAGAATGGAGAAAGAATATGGATCGATTCTCTTTGCGCCACCTACAAGCGCCGTCTCCAAAACCATTGATGTCCAAGATGTATCGGTACAAGACATGTATAATAAGGTAAATTTGTGAGAGAGAAAAAAAGCTTTCTCAATAAGATTGAGCTCAAAATGAAGATGGATTTTTCTTTGTGAAGGCAATTAGAGCGCACGAGGAAAAGAAAGACTGTTCTAGACACTGCAAGGCAGTTATGAGGAAGATAGCAGATGAAGTAAGAGCAGAAGCAGAGCAATGGTCACAAATGCAAGAAATGTTGGGTCAAGTGAGAAATGAAATGGAGGAACTTCAAGCTTGTCGTGATTTCTGGCAAAACCGCGCTCTCGATTCAGATTCTCAGATACAGAATCTACACTCCTCAGTAAGATAGAATTACTCACACTCGTAAATTTCGTCTCAATATATCATAAACTTGAGACGAGTTACCAAATGTTGGAGTCATATTTATGAATCTGTTTAGGTTGAGGGTTGGAGAAGAAAGGCGTTGTCATCAGAAGCAAAGTTGAGAAACCTACAAGCAGAGGTTTGCGGATTACAAGAAGAGATCAAAAGGTTGAGGAAGGAACAAAAGTTAGAACCAGAGAAGAACAACTTGCCAACAGAGTCAGAGAAGAGAGTATTGATTTGTAGGTTGAAAGAAAACAGAAATAGCAACAATGGAGATTGGTCAAAGTACAGTGAAGGAAAAACAACAAAACCGTCGTCCTCAAGACCGCCTTTAAGAGAGATTAAGAATGGTTCAGTCGCAGCGAGACAGAGAAACTCCAATGTCATGAAAATGTAACTTGTTTTCTCTGACAAAATTCTGGTTTTCTCTGGTTAATAAATTTACAAAATGATTTCATGAAAACTTGGTGTAATAATCTCAAGTTCGTATTCACCATTAAGTGTGGATTTTTGTTTTAAAATTAGTTTATGAATAAACGTACGGACGAGATTAAGAGGAGTCACACACTTGGCAGGGAAAAACCCCGAAGAAAACTCTAACGAACTCTCCCAAAAATGGCGCGCTTTAAAACGAACAACAAGAAAAAAAAACAGAAAAATAAAATAAAAAGGCTAAGAAAATCTCAGTTTTGAACATTTCAAATACAGAAAATAAAAGAAGAGATAATAGAGAAGATCTGAAAGAAGAATGAGCAGAGAAGAAGAGAAGACGGTGTGCGTGACAGGAGCTTCAGGTTACATTGCTTCATGGATCGTGAAGCTTCTCCTTCTCCGTGGCTATACCGTTAAAGCCTCTGTTCGTGATCCAAGTCAGTCTCTTTTCTCTCTTCAATCTCATCAACAACGGATATAATAAATTTTTCTTAGGTTTAGATAGAAGATTCAGATTCGTTTTTTAAATAGAATTTCAAGTGTTAGAAAATGATTAGAGATCTTTAGATCTAATACTTTCGAATGATTCAAGATATAAAGATTGGTTCTATATATGTGTGTATATATGGTTCAATGGAACAGATGATCCGAGGAAAACAGAGCATTTGCTTGCATTGGAAGGTGCAGAAGAAAGGCTTAAATTGTTCAAAGCAAACTTGTTAGAAGAAGGCTCTTTCGATTCAGCAATCGATGGTTGCCAAGGAGTTTTCCACACCGCATCACCATTCTATCACGACGTCAAGGACCCTCAGGTCTCTCTATCTCTCTATCTTCTCTTGTTTGCGTTCTTGAGCTATCGAATTTTCATTTTCTTTATTGATTTGTGTTCTTCTTTTTCATTAGGCTGAGTTACTTGATCCAGCGGTGAAAGGAACAATCAATGTTCTAAGTTCTTGCTTGAAGACTTCCTCTGTTAAGAGAGTCGTCTTAACCTCATCTATAGCAGCTGTTGCATTCAATGGAATGCCTCGAACACCCGAAACTATAGTTGATGAATCTTGGTTCGCAGATCCTGAATATTGCAGAGCTTCCAAGGTAAATGATATGATAACTTTAGGGTTGCGTGATCTTCAAGTTATCACTCTGGTTTTGCTGAAACGCTCTGTTTTTCTTTTTGTAAAAGCTTTGGTACGTACTCTCCAAGACATTAGCTGAAAACGCAGCGTGGAAATTCGCGGAAGACAACGACTTACAGCTGGTTTCGATAAATCCAGCAATGGTGATTGGTCCTCTCTTACAGCCAACGCTCAACACTAGTGCTGCTGCAGTACTAAGCTTGATCAAAGGTAAAAGAGAAACAGAGCATTAGTTTGATTAAGACATTGGCTAAGGTTGAAAAATTGGTTTACATTTTCAGGAGCACAGACGTTTCCTAATGCGACATTCGGGTGGGTTAACGTTAAAGATGTAGCGAACGCTCATATTCAAGCGTTTGAGAATCCAACTGCTAATGGAAGATACTGTTTAGTGGAGAGAGTTGCTCATTACTCTGAAGTTGTTAATATTTTGCATGATCTTTACCCTGATTTTCAACTCCCTGAGAAGTAAGTCTTCCTTTTAATGTCAGGAACAGAGTGTTTCTCTTTATAGATATTGCTAATTAAAGATAAGACCTTTGAATTGTTTTATTGCAGGTGTGCAGATGAAAAAATATTCATTCCAACCTACAAAGTGTCTAAAGAGAAAGCAGAGTCTCTTGGGGTTGAGTTTGTGCCACTGGAGGTTAGCATAAAGGAGACAGTAGAGAGTTTGCAAGACAAAGGGTTCATCAGATTCTGAGTTTCATCCCAAAATGGAAAACTCAAACAAGAACCAGACTTGAATCTGTTTGTGTTTCATTCCCATGTTTTTTTTTATTATTATGTTTGTGGTTATTTTTCCTTAAATTCAAAATTTGGAGTGTGTTGCCTATGATATTGTGAACATTTTTTTGCATCATTTGGGACTGATGGGATTAAACTACTTTTCTCATTGGAATTTGTATTTGCAGGAAGTTTCCTTTTTGAGTTGGTTACAATATAATATAGCAAATAGTCAAATATATTACCTTTTATCTTTGGCTTCTAATCCTAGCAAAAATCATGATGTCTACATATATTTAAAACTATATTTTAATTTTGAAGTAGCTAGTAGTTGACATTTCTTGGACTCATACCACTCACTATACTTTTTAATTGTTTTGGGAACTTTAGAGTTGTGAAAATTGATAACAATCCACTCAGATGCAATTTTGGTGAAAAAGGTAAATTATACAGTTTACGAATGCCTATTAGTTGGGTTGATCATAGAGAGGAATTTATAAATGCATTGAATTTTCCTTTTCCGGAAATTCCAACATGTTGATTACATTTTCCATTCACTTCAGAAAGCTAATTTGGTGTATATGGAATTGCCTAACTAGTGAGTAGTGATGACTCTATGTCAACCACTGATAAGATGACTTACTATGTTATGGAATAGTGAAAATATACTGTATACCGAGTGAAACATAAAATTTACTAATGTGGATTTTTATTTTTCCCACCAAAAAAAAAATGTGGATTTTTATTTTATGTGTTGATGAAACAGGGGACCACCCCAAATAAGATAAGTTGACTTTTGAGATGTAACTTTTATTCAGTCAATAATATGATCCTTGTGTGTTTGCAATGTTTTATGGAAAAAAAATTCAAAAAAAGGATAATCATTCAGATGATCCAGTTGCTATCATCTTTCACCACTGATTCATCTGACCATGTTTGCTGTACAGTTTCCCACACAAATCCTTCATTTTCCTGCAGATTGCGATACATTTTCAATCCTCGAGAAACTGAATCAACTCATATAGATTTGTATACTACTGTACAAGTGAATGCCCTCTTAGTATCATCTCTTACCTTTGAGGTGAATTTGACAGTTGTTGTGCAGCATTTCCTTTCATCTCCTGCAATATATATATATCCACAATCCGAATATCAAGAATTAAGGAAGAGAATGGTTCGTTTTGTATGGGTTTTGTGTAACATATAAAGGCTTTTTAATTACCAGTTTGTTCCCATTTATCAAGCTTTACTATCCAAGTCCCGGGAGTAGTGTCTGTTGCCAGGACCTGATCTGTCCAAACCCGAAACTTTTTGTCTTTCTTGTCTCCATGACACTTCCCAATCTCGTCAATGGTGTCTCTGAGAGATTTTTCAGCACCAGATGGATGAAGAAAGACACCAGCTGGATGCTGAAGGTGTTTTTTTTATGAGAAAAGGATAAATATAGTATCACTAACATTTGCGGATAAAGAGAAAGAAACAAGGTATGTATATACTCACACATGAAGCTTTGAGACTTGCTGTGTATGTCTCACAGTTGTCAACTTCACCTCTTCTCCATCTCTCGTAGAACAAGAAAAACTTCACAACCTCATGACCAGGGTTCACATTATCCGACTTGCACTGTAAGAAGTCAGAAACATCTCTCGGAGAAAGGCTTGGACCGAGCTTAAAATGACCAATCGCTTGTACAATAGCACCAGCACACCTCTTACTCGCCTGGATTATCTTCGGATTATCTTTCCCATTTTCAGCATACCACTCCAACAACTCTTCTTGAGCATTGCTTACCTGTGGAAAAACAAGACAAGATTTACTAATACGTGGAAACAAGTGAAGATTCCAGATGGTGAAAACTAACCATGACACCATAAACATTGGGAATGGTATATAGTTCTGTATCGTTTCCAGAGTCACCACAAACAAGAGTATTCGCAGGATGTTTCCCTTCATTCTTGAGCTTCTTCAGTAGATAATCAAGAGCTTGTCCTTTTCCTCCACCTTTTGGTAAAACATCTAAAGCTTTTCCTCCACTGAAGATTATTTTGATCTCCAACTGATAAACAATACCAAGATATCACATATATATAACAAAGTTGTAAAAGTAAACGAACAAGATTAAACCAATCTTACCCCACGTTTCTCTAACCGTTGATATAGCTCCTTGGTCACTTCCTGAACCTTACTCTTGTCAATGAAAAAGCTAACCTTGTTTGGTCTCTGGTCACATTCTCTCTGCATTCAATGATCACAACAATCTTTCATCCCAAACTGTGATAGTGAGATAAGAGAGACCTTTTTAATTTGTTTGTGTGTTAAGCAGAAATGAACCTGAAGAGTTAGCTCAGGGAACTTGCTGGTTTCTTCTTCGACGATACTTCGGTCCCATTTGTTGTTCATGATTTTAACCCAATTATCGTCAGTAACCATTGAGTTTCCATATGCTATTTCAGTTCCTACAGAGGTAATGATAACATCAGGAGTTAACAATGGTCTCTCTTTCCTCAGCTTCTTGTACAAGTCAAGTGTTCTTCCTGTTGAGAAAACAAGAAGAGAGTCGTGTCGAAACGCGTCTTCCCACAATGAATCGAACCTCAACAGAGAAAGATTCTCAGGATCGTTATGATGATCAACCTGCCAAAACACACACATAAGAAAACATGTAAAAATAAATATAAACTCGTTGTTCTTTAAACAGAAGAATCTTGAGATTTGAATACCATTGTATCATCAAGATCCGAGACTATCATGAGACGAGGAGGAGATGTTAACCGCTCCATGATTCACAAATCAACGTCCTGAATATTGCGATTGGAATCGTTTTGAGATTACAGTAAGTAGGTTAAAGCATTAGGGTTTCTATTTGAAGTGCGATCAAATCGAAGGAAACGTTTCCTATCATTTGGGTTTTGATTACCTGACCATCGATCACAATACATTTTGGACTCCAAATCTAAAACTTTTACGAGTAATCTTAAATTGGTAGATGGATCGAAGACAAACCTGAGGAAGGCGAAAGCACGATTTGGTGTAAAAGGAGAATCGAAGAAGCTTTGGTTGTGAAGAATTTGAGAGAGAAGAGTGAGCGCAGAGCGGGGAAGAACAAGTCAACCTTGTCCTAAACTTTTATTTAAACTTTATTTTTGTTTTCTTCTTCCACGAAATATTATTTTCTTTCTTGCATTTTTCCATGGAATATATATATATATATATATATTTTTTGTTTTTGAGGTTTCACCTACTTTTTATTTCATAAAATAGTAGTAATAATTAGAAAAATCTGCTAAAATATGTCAAAAAAATGAATCACTTGTCCCTTTACACTTTTTTGAAATGTGGTTTGTCCCTTTACACTTTACTTATTTTTTAATCCAATTATAACCCTAAAAATAAATAATTAATTGAAAACCAAATTATTTCTTCCCTTTTATTTTTTTCTCTATCCTCTCTTTATCAACTTAAAAAACAAAAAATTCCCTAATCTCTCTCTTTATTGATTATTAAAAAAATATATATTATTTATTTTTCACAGCACACCTTTAATTTTTCAAAATCTTATTATATCCCTCTTTACTTATGCTAAAAAAAAAGTTTATATATAAAAATAATATTTATCTAATAAAACTCTCTTGTTAAAAGAGAGAGAAAATATTTGTTGGATATTAAAATAATAAAAATACAGTATTTACATTTTATAATTTTTTTACTTAAGAACAATAATTATGAAATATATAATAAATAAAATTAAAAGTCATTTATTTTTATTAAAATTTTAGTTTTTTAAGTTGGAAAACAATTAATTAAAAAGATTTGAAAAGATACAGTGAATATTTTGTTACCATATTTCCTAGATTTTCTCAAATTATCGTAGAATATGTATTCTACCAGCGGTAGAACATAGAAAAAATGGTGGAAGTTCTGTTCTACGGATAGTAGAACAGAGTGGCAACAGTAGAATATAAATTTCACACTCCGTAGAATACAAAAGAAACGGTAGAAAATGTATTCTACCAAATCTGACTGAACTGTAGAACTTAGAGTAAACAGTAGAATTCATATTCTACGATTGGTAGACTATAGAGAAAACAGTAGAAATTATGTTCTACGATTGGTAGAAGATATAGTCAGTAGTAGAAAACATATTCTACCAGTCCGTAGACGGTAAAATATGAATCTACGGTTGGTAGAATAGAAAATTATCTTTAATTTTAAAAATCAAATTTCAAAAAAAAAAATGTTAATATAATCTCATAAGTGTATATTCTAATGTTTTGATTTTTCTTATATTTTATGGATTATATAAGTATTTATTTTGAATTTATTAGATTTATTTAAAGGGCAATGTAATCAAGTTTTAAAAATAAAGAAAGGTGTATGTGAACAAATGTTCCATTTTTTGACCTATTTTGTCAAATCTCCCTAATAATTACTCTTATACAAACAAGATGAATGTAGTAATTGTCAATCTTAAATGGAGGTAGGAGGTTGTCCATTGGAAAAATAATGAATGCCTCAGTACTGTAAGATTGTATAATGTCGTGTCATATTTGGACTATCTAATTTGGCATATTTGGTACAATTATATTAGTTTACTCTAGGACTAAGGCTCTGAATGGTAACGGCTGGTAAAGCAGTGCAGAACAACTGCGGTACGGTTTTACAGTTACAAAAATGTATATATATATATATATAGAGATTTTTGTTACTGTTGAATACGGTGCGGGTGCGGTTTTAGTATTACCATTCGAGACCTAAATGTCACATCTGAATTGGTCTAAATTATTTAAGTGTAAACACTAACAAATAGTAATATTAGAAAATCTTAAAATTTTTTATAAATAAGTTTAATTCTCAAATCAGCCCAAATTATTGGTCCATAAATAAAATTCTGAAAATTAAATATATAAGTATAATTAATTTTAGTAAGAACCCTTTCATTCATAATGCTTTCTGTTTCTTAATGTTTTTAACTTCATTTACCTTCTTTTCTACATATATGATTATGATCAACAGAATAACATTTACCTTTTTATTCAATTTTGAATTGTATTTTTCTTTTTCTTTTTGCTTTTCTCCTTATGGTTTTTCCTACATAATTTTATCCCAAAAATATACATCGAGTTGCAGCCTTTGAAAAGTTATCCCAGTTCATCATGGATTCAGTTCATTATTCCATCCAGTATAAAATATTTTATTCCACTCTATTTATTATTTCATTTAATTTAATTTCATTCTTAAATATTTTGTTTGTTTCACTCACTGATATTTTTTATTACTGAACAACTTTAGAATTCTATAAGAATAAAATAAAGATCATTAAATGAATTAATAAAGCATATCATTTTCTAATATTTTCGCTATTTCAGTGGATTAATATCGCTTATCCATTTCTTAAATATTAAAATACTATGATGTATTTGATTTTGATCCATCAAAAAGATTAAAATATATAAATTTGTAGTCCAATAATATCTTGGAAACCAACATGTTCATAAGCAATAACTATTATTTCGGTCCAATTTTAGTGTTTTTTTTTCTTTTTTTTTTGTGGGGTAAGGAAGATGACTCAACAAATCTATATAAGTACAAACCAAAGAGAAAAAAAAAATACCTGTCGAACCATTTATAATTTGGTTATCATTGTTTAGTTTTTTTTTTTTCATCTCCGAATTAACTAAAAGAACAAGAGTTTGGAATCAAGCTTATTACAAAAGGAAAAGTTTCAGAAAATCTAAACACAGCAGGCGGACAACACAATTGCCCCCTAAATCTAAAGAAGAAAACACTTAAACAGACCGATTAATCCCACAAGAAACAAACGAAATAAAAGCATAACACCACCAACTAAGATATCCTAAACCTTCAATTGATCACAAAACATACAAATGACCGATGACCAAAATAAGAAAGAGTTAGAAGAAAACAGTCCATGCAGAAATTAATAGCAAGGCGCAAAATGAATCTCTTGCTTAACCCTCGTCTCAGAAAAACGGTCCATTTGACGAAGCCACAAGTTCAATCCAGCGGACCTACAACTTCTGCACAAACTGTTACTTCATAGAACTCAAACCTTGGACCGGCAGACACAACTAGAAACAAGGTTGAACTGCGGAAGAAACCAAGCTGGAAAGACACCGACGAGAAATAAGAAGAAGACAAGAAACGCTTCCCTAAAGAAAACCATCCGTTCCAAAGAAGAACAATATCCGAGCTAGAGAAGACGAACCAAAGTGAAACCCTCCTGAACACCAGCAAAACCTGAACCACAGAAAACGAGACAGATGACAGAAGAAAAGCCTCGACAAGAGAACACGAGAGCTACCAAGCCGAGAAGCCGACCACAAAGCCAGACCTTAGCCAGAAAAACCAGATCTGAAAACTCCAATCACCACTTGCTCCACTTACTGTCACTGTAATCAATCCCGAATAGAAATAAAAGAAGAAAAAGGATATCCGAAACCGTCGAAAAGCATAGCTAATACATCTCCAAGCTCAAACGATTGGGGATCAAATCCAAATCATTGCTTAGCTAGTTAGCATATTTATTTATTTATTTTATTAATTAAATCCATCCATGATCCACCCAAAAAAAAAAAAAAATTGTAAGTCCTCTTGACATCAAAATCATTACATTCTCAAATTCCACATTATGATGTACCACTAGTTGTCTAAAAGCTTAAATCACAATCCTAGAAGGTATTTATATCACTTCAAATTTCAAATAGAGAAATCTAAATCTCGATACAAAGTGGAACACTTCTTTCCTTCTTGAGTGGATCTATTCACGTTCTTAATACATATATATACACGTGTTAAACAATGAGTGGCCCTATAGTGCAAAGAAGAATCTTGGACTCCATTAAAAGAGAAGAAAGAAGCCTCCATTGAATTGCACGTCTCTCTCTTCTTCACCGACCCCATTAAATACACACAACAATAAGAAGAGACACTTGTACCAAATTCATCACCATCTCTGTTACCCAACTAAATTATAACCACATACAAAAAACAATAGCAAATTACATCAAAACTCATATTTATTATATACATTCACTTGCTCTCTAGTCTCTACACAAAGTAGCAAATCAGAAAGTTGTCATTCGCTAACTACCAAATCAAATGGCTTCTTCATCATCACCGATAGCTCTCAAGAACCCAAGATTCTTCACTTCTCCTCCTCACAATATCTTCAATACCAAACCAAAAACCCTAATCCTAACAACAAAGACGAAGACTTGTTCCATCTTTTACTCATCTTCTTGCACAAGCATAAACTCTTCAACAACTCAACAGAAGCAACTCCTTGTTTCAGACAGCATACGAGAAGAAGAAACACTAAAACAAGAAGAAGCAGAACTCGAAGAAGAAGTAAGTCTTCGAGAAATTTGGAGAGAAGTACAAGGTTGCAATAACTGGGAAGGACTATTAGATCCGATGAACAACCATCTTCGAAGAGAGATTATACGTTACGGAGAATTTGCTCAAGCTTGCTACGACTCATTCGACTTCGATCCTCACTCTAAATACTGCGGCTCTTGCAAATACCATCCTTCCGATTTCTTCTCAAACCTTGACCTAAATCTCCACAAGGGCTACACGATAACACGTTACCTCTATGCAACCTCCAACATCAACCTCCCAAATTTCTTCCAAAAGTCAAAACTCAGCTCGATTTGGAGCCAACACGCGAACTGGATGGGTTACGTTGCTGTAGCTACGGACGAAGAAGAGGTGGCTCGGCTCGGGAGACGTGACATAGTCATCGCTTGGAGAGGCACGGTCACTTATCTCGAATGGATCTATGACCTAAAAGACATTCTGTGTTCAGCTAACTTCGGTGCCGACCATTCGATCAAGATTGAGTTAGGGTTTCATGACTTGTACACCAAGAAAGAAGACTCTTGCAAATTCTCTTCCTTTTCGGCTCGAGAACAGGTTTTGGCCGAAGTCAAACGTCTAATTGACTACTACAGTACCGGAGAAAAAGGTCACGAGATAAGCATCACTGTGACAGGTCACAGCCTCGGTGCAGCTCTTGCTTTGGTCAGTGCTTATGATATCGCGGAGCTAAACTTGAATCACATGCCGGAGAACAACGATAGAGTCCCAGTTAGTGTGTTCTCCTTCTCAGGACCTCGCGTAGGTAACTTAAGGTTCAAGGAACGATGCGAAGAACTAGGTGTCAAAGTGTTGAGAGTGATAAACGTGCACGACAAGGTACCTTCAGTTCCAGGGATATTTGCAAACGAGAAGTTTCAGTTTCAAAAGTATATCGAGGACACAACATCATTCCCATGGAGCTACGCGCACGTCGGCGTAGAGCTTGCCTTGGACCACAGGAAAAGCCCTTTTTTGAAACTGACTAAGGATTTGGGCTGTGCACACAACCTAGAAGCTTTACTTCATTTAGTGGATGGATATCATGGAAAAGAAGAAGGAGAAGAGAAGAGGTTTTGTTTGGTGTCAAAGAGAGACATAGCTTTAGTGAACAAGAGTTGTGATTTCCTGAAAAGTGACTATCACGTGCCGCCTTGTTGGAGACAAGACGAGAACAAAGGGATGGTTAAGAGCGGCGATGGACGATGGGTTTTGCCGGACCGTCCACGGCTCGAGCCTCATCGACCTGAGGATATTGCACATCATCTTCAACAAGTTCTTGGGAAGTTTAAGGACAGTGATCCTAAACCCACCACAACGACTTAGACCAAATCAAATTAATAGTTCCAAATAGTTGATCAAATAATAAGGATAGGCTTTGTTTGAAATTTTGTGAATGCGCAAGGATCCAATTTGTAAATACAGTACCGGAATCTGTCTATTATGTTTGCTTTGTGGGTCAGGTGTATAATAAATTGAACATGTTATAATTAGTTACGTCTTTAATAACACTTCCATAGTTATGAAGGCCGTCACCATCCCCGATTAAAAGCCATGATTAGTTAGAATATGTGGTTTAATTAGGACATTAGGAGAGAGCCAAAGTCAAATTCACCGGTTAAGAATTAGCCCGTAAATTCATACAAGTAAGGTGGAAGAAAAGTGGACCACAAGAAAGTGCATGCTTAGAAGGTTATTTGAGTGGCTATGGTATGGACCACTCAAAGTAAAAATAAAAGAATATCTTGATGATGAATCTCTGTTTTCCCCACACATGACATAACAACAACGACAACGATGTGCGCACGATAGGAAATGAAGGATTCAGAGTTTTCATCATGCGCCTAATTAGGCTTTTCAATGTCCAGAAACCACCAGAGAGCGACTATATATAAGTCTATAGTATAGCTAAGTCAGATAGGATTGAATGATATGATTCTACCTTTTTTTGTGTGAAAAATAGAGAATGCATTAGAAAGACAAAGAAAGATACGATCTATCGAGCCATAAAGTTTTTCATGAATCATGATCATATATAAGCCACTAGAGCCTTAATGGATCCGAGCACAAAACAATGCATGACACCACAAGTCACACAAATATATGGCTTTCATTAAGATGTATGTATGATGTGTTAAAAAGAAAATGTAATTAAGGAGAACTTTACGGAATGCCATCCATATATACAAAAACAAAAAACAAATGAGGTAAGTCAACATGCAAGCATTATTTTTGTGACCGTAGAAACAGATAAATCATAGTTAACGGACAAATTATAGATATATTTATAATTCAAAATCAATTGTTAATAAATAACAGTTGATGAAGTAATTTCATTAGCCAATCATCACTGATATAAAAGTTGAAACAAGCCAAGTCATACTTTATAACGATCGCCATGTCGCTGGCCAAAGAAGAGTAAGAGCTTCTCAAAATGGGTTCTCATAAACTTTGTATTATTATTTTATTTGATTTTTATAATTTAATTAAATTATAAAAAGTTGAACCAATAGTAAAAAGACAAGTTTTAGAACTCATCTAATTAAACATGAGTTCTAAAATCTCTCTGTTTAAAACCCAACTCTGTCTCTCTCTTTACTTTTTTTTTTATTAAAAATTTGATCAGAACCTCATTTAGAACCTGCAATAATCATGCTCTAAAATGTAAAGCATTTATCTTATTAGATCATATAGTATTGGTTAATATATTGACCAACCATAGTTGTGTGACATTAACAAAAGGTTTTGAGCATCAATCGTCTGTTCGGCATAACCAATTAGTTCATCTTTTTCGATATAAAATCCTAACTTGAAAGGAATTAGGACAAATCATCAACATAACTTCATAATTAGGACATAACAGAAACATAACGAGGCCACTCCAATTGGTACTAGGGATAATATAAACCCATAAATAAAAAATATCCTTTTAGATAAGACGAACGTAAAACAACAAACATAAAAAATGTAAGAGTAACATTATAGAAGTCAATTATTACTTTATTAATTCTTTTTTCTATGGACGATGAATTTTCTTGTAATTAAATTTAATTTATTTCAGGCTATGTTTTTCTTTAGGTGACGATCACTAACTGATAAAATCGTTTACCAATAAATCTAAATTAGAACGGTTAAGAAAGAAACATTGTTGATTAAAAACCATTTTTCTTCATATTATTAATTATATGTTGTAATAATCACTCTTTCAACATATTACTATATTTCAACATATAGTATTGTATGATTAAAAACCATATTTCTAACCGATTAGTATGTTCTAAATTTTGAGTGGCGATACTGAAAAATAATCACTCTTTTTGGTCTCTCTAAAATATATTTTAGGGTTTTATCTCATTTGAGGAATAAAGAAAATATATATTTAAGTGGATCTTTAACAGTTAACAAACATTTTAATAAGTCAGCCTAATTAAATAATATTTAACCGAATTTTAAAGATTTCAATTTCTTATAAAATCTTCGATTAATCAGTATATTTACGTTTATTAATTGAGGCTATTTTTATTAATAAACTAATTAATCTTTTCTGTGTATGTAATAATTCTAATTTTGTAATGACTTTGTAAATTTGGTTTGATAATTAAGAGAAATACCCTCAAATACCACATTTTTATGTTTTTGTGACAAAAATACCACACCAAGTTGTAAATGACAAAATAACATTTATTTAATGGTTTAAAGATAATTAAACTAATAAATTTGGGTTCAAAAGTCATTAATTAGATTTTATATTTTGGATTTTAGGGTTTAGGTTTAAGAGATTGGGAAGAAACATATGAAAATAAATGTATAATAGTCTTTTTTTCTCTTCAAAAAATGTTATTTTTGTCATTTTCAACTTGGTGTGATATTTTTGTCACAAAAACATGAAAATGTGGTATTTTTGAGAATTGCCCATTAAGAGAAATGAAGTATTGTTTACCCGTAAAAAAACAATTTCACTTTTCAGAAAAAATCGAATATTTCGAGGTTTATTAAATGTAATTTAAAAATCTAACATTTTAAGAATAAAACATAACAAACGGAAAAATTTAATGAAATTAGGCGACAAAAAAATATATTTACTACTGAAATTGAAGTGGGACTGAACAACAGAACAAGTATTCGAAGTTCCGAACTCCTTGTTTCTAATTGGGCCTCATAAAGCCCAGATAGACCCCAGAAGAAAAAAAAGCAGTTCCACGTAGTGTTCCACCATATCTCTCGAACTCTCTTAATCGCACAAAGAAGAAAACTTCGTTCCAATGGATTCTCTTCAATCAATTTCCAAATTCGAAGAAGCAGAAGAAAACTCCAAAGGAGTAGAAGAAGAAGCAAAAGTTTACCCTCCCGGAACCGCTCTTCCCTCCGGCCTGAACGATTCGGCGCCACACGAGTCATTCGCAACAATCGAAGAACCAAACGATGCTGTTCCGGGGAAATTAGATGTATCTAAGGATGCTCATCGACCCGGATCCGAATTGAAAATCGAATCCGACTCATTATCTGAAGAAGGTCTAACTGCTTCTTCCTCCGACAACCCTAAATCTCCGAGATCAGAATCCGCCGCTGCCCAGAACGGTAGCGCGATGGAGGAAGATGAAGGAGACGAAGAGGTTGAAGATGAGCCACCGCTTAAGAAGCAGAAGCAGCTAGATTCTCTTACTTCAGTGCCACACGAATCAAACGATGCTGATTTGGAGAAATCTAAGGATGTTGATCGACCCGGATCCGAGATGAAGATTGAATCCGACTCGTTCTCTGAAGACGCTCCAACTGCTTCTTCCTCCGACAACCCTAAATCTCCGAGATTAGAATCCGCCGCTGCTCAGACCGGTGAAGAAGATGAAGGAGACGAAGATGTGGAAGATGAATTACCGCCTAAGAAGCAGAAGCAGCTAAATTCTCTTACTTCAGTCGCATTGAAGGTAGAGGAGGAGCTAGAGGTAGTGCAGCCATCGGAAGCAATGGCCGTGGAGGAGACAGCGACGACTCCGATCGTGAACGCGACGAAGAAGTCGAAATCGAAGAAGAAGAACAACAACGTTTGGGTGACGAAGAGCACACGGAAGGGTAAGAAGAAGAGCAAAACCAACACGCCGAGCTCAGCAGCTGTAGAGGACAAGGTGCTGATAACTCCGGTTCCTAGGTTTCCCGATAAGGGAGACGACACGCCTGAATCGGAGATCTGCCTCTCGAAAGTTTACAAAGCTGAGAAAGTTGAGATAAGCGAAGATAGGCTTACCGCAGGAAGTAGTAAAGGTTACAGAATGGTGAGAGCTACAAGAGGAGTTGTGGAAGGAGCTTGGTACTTTGAGATTAAAGTTGTGAATTTGGGCGAGACGGGTCATACAAGACTTGGGTGGTCGACTGATAAAGGAGATTTGCAGGCACCCGTAGGGTACGATGGGAATAGTTTTGGGTTTAGGGACATTGATGGGTGTAAGATACACAAGGCTTTGAGGGAGAAGTATGCTGAGGAAGGGTATAAGGAAGGTGATGTTATTGGATTCTACATCAACCTGCCTGATGGTGAGTCTTTCGCTCCAAAGCCACCCCATTATGTGTGGTATAAAGGGCAGAGATATGTATGTGCACCTGACACTAAAGAGGAGCCTCCTAAAGTTGTACCAGGTATGAGTTTTCGTTACCTATTTGTACAAGTTCGTGGTCTTGTAGTCTTTCCCTGTTCTGCTTTTACTTAGTTGCATATGAATGCTGTCGCTAGGGAAAGTAGAGAGCTTCCTTTAAATTTGTAGAGAATTGATATGTGGTTATAGTTGGGATTCTTAATCACATGGCTAAATGCCTGAATTTCGATTTTTCTACCCTCCACATGTATGACTAGGACAACCTTTTGTTAACGAATGCCTCCCTTCTGATGCAGGCAGTGAAATATCGTTCTTCAAAAATGGTGTGTGTCAGGGAGTGGCCTTCAAAGATCTTTTTGGCGGTCGTTACTACCCTGCTGCTTCAATGTACACTCTCCCTGACCAGTCAAATTGTGTCGTGAAGTTCAATTTTGGCCCTGATTTCGAATTTTACCCTGTGGATTTTGGCGAGCGTGCAACCCCGAGGCCCATGTGGGAGGTTCCGTATCATGGATTCAATGGTAAACCTGAAAATAATGGTTCTGATGATATGAAGAGTTAGGCAGAACAAGCAGGCGTATTCTTGACATTTTAACATAGTTTTCCAAACCTAGACATTGGTTCACATACGATTGTAGGAGTAGCAAATGAGCAAATGTGTTTTGTACATGCCTGCTCTGATACGCCGGAAAATTAGCCCCTTTTTTTCTTTTTCTTTCAGAACTGGATGTTGTTCTTTCTGGATTAGCCATATTTGTCAAAAGTTATTCATTTGTATGATCTCTTTTTCCGTCGTATGTAACTTTTCCGACAGTTTATATTTGCCTTTTCTTCGAAGGTTGAAACTCGACATTTTTGCTTGGTAGTATACTTTTAAGGTTTGAAGCGTCTTGTTGTCTTGTTGATTGTTCTCTTTCTGTCCGATCTTTTCAACAAATTTTTTTGGTGGAGAATGTTTTTTCGTTAGTTCTAGAATAGGTCACATGGAATTGAGTGATCAGAGTAAATTAGACTCTAGAATAGGTCAGATATGAACCCTTGAAGTCAAATGTGCGTGGTGGAAAGTCTTCCTCCTGTTCATGTGGTGCGCAAATTTTAAGATTTGCAGTCTCCTTTGTACTGTCAGGTAACAAGTTTTTACATCGGCTCATATTTATCTGTAGCTGTTGTTAGCGAAGGAAAAGTCTTATTTGATTTATTTATTTTCCGTGGTTCGCCGATATAATCTTTGTAAGAAGTACATTCATGCATTCTCTTCTAATCTTGAGAATGTAGCCATGCTCTTATCTTTTCTAGTAACTTAGCTTATCTGTATGCTTGTTAGTTCTATCCACCTGCTTAACGGATCTCATTAGTTAGAACGAGAATATATCTCTCTGTCTTCCTCACACAAGAGGCTACAAATAGTTTAACAAGTTTGAAGAGAGAGTAACAACTTGAAATATATATAAGCCTCTTGCATAAGGTTAGCCGGTAATATATATATATATCCTTCTGCTCCTAGTGCAGTGGAGAATTAAGTCCTTCTTGAGAAGAGAGGGCATGGTCTCGCTTGGAAGGGAAAGGTGCCATTCTCCTGAAAGAAGGCCTTTTCTGGATATGGCTCAGAGTTCTCTTTGTGTATAACATGTGAATCAATGGGAAAAGCTTTTCGCGAAACTTGAGGATGGCGAAGAAGAGAAGCCTATACGCAACGAGAATCATCATCACAACACCTAGATCCAACCACTTGGACTGTGCTGGATTTATGCCTAGAATGGTTTCAAGAATGAGCTCCCCTTTCATTTTTGGCACCAAAGGTAATGGAGAATCGTACTCAACTCCGATCATCTCATTCTTTAATGCTCCCTGCAAATTTTACAGGTGTGCTCGTTCTCGATATCTATTTGCCAATATAATCTGCATCGTAAAGCCAAAAAAAACTTGGTTACCTGTAGAGCCCATGCACCATAGTTTATGTAGGACACTGGGTATCGCCAGAACACCATAGGTAAGTCAGGGAATATTCGGAAAAAACCCGCACTCAACACCATAACTCCCTGTGACATGAAAGAGAGAGCGTTTCTCAATTTACAGTAGTCTTTCGATATATAATAACGAGAGAGAGTTCTTACAATGTAACCAGCTCCTATTATGACTCCCATCAAGAAGTTAGGAACCAGTGAAGCTATCATCATCATGCAACTCTCCACGGTTGCAATTGCACTGATTAGGTCGAGACAGTTGTAGAAGAAATGAGAAGGTGCGGGTTGGAACTTGACCATGTAGTTAGTGATTGAGGTGGTGGTGAGGCACATGAGGATGATGAAAGGTAACGAGGAGAGGAAGTTAGACACAGTGTATACTGCAACCCCATAGTGTCCATTGAGCCTTTCCCGAGAAAACACCTGTTTTTTAGGGAATAGATGCTAAAACAGTTAGGGGAAGAAAGAGAGAAGTTTGGTGTTATGTTTAGCTCTTTACCTTCATTTCCTCAATGAAGGATTGGAAACCTCCTATGGCCATAAAGGTCATGAAACCTGCGATGAATCCGCCACAAGCTGCAGTATTCATCACATTTGTGTGGTTTCTCCCGATGTTGAAAAAGACTGACCCGACGCAGATGGATAACACTATGTAGACCCCAATCCGTATCCAGTAGTACCCTAAGTCTCTACTCATGTTGATGAACGATCGTTGAGTAAGTATTCTGAGTTGTTTCCGCCAGTTTGTTTGACTCCCATTTTTCCTTTCAGTGACAAGTCCCTTCTGTTGCGTGAAGTTTAAAGCTGTGCTTATGAGACTCTGATTGTGTGATACATCGTATTTTAAAGAGAAAGGGTGAGTCATAACGTACGATTGATGCTATTTCTTGAATTCTTGCTCGTAAAGCTGCTGCGTATTCCGAACACTTGAATTTCCTGACAAGAGTTGTTCTAATTTCTGCTGTTGGTGTATTATCTAAGGGATCTAATGTGTTTGACGTTTCGTGTAGTTGGTAAAGAGAGAAAGAAGAATCCTGCAGAGGCAAAGAGAGAACGCTTGCTTGAGTGTACTGTAATATCATGAAAACAAAAGAAAAAGGGCAGAAGAAGACGAACGTGGTGGATTCTCCGAGATTCAACCAAAGTTGCTGTGATATCATCGAAATCTGAATTGACACAGCGAAGGAAGTGGTCAGATGGATTCCTTCTGCTAGGACAAGGGAAGCCCGCTTCGCCAAAGAACTGCAAAACACAAATTAATGAGCATGTTTGGTATA